>JACBKR010000422.1:0-73684 GCA_014218235.1 Colocasia esculenta
TGTCCTTTGGTGCTACAGAAAGGGGGACGTGACACGATCACATTCTTCGCGGATCGGCCAATCCGAAGACCATGTAATTAGAGTCATGTACCCAAAGAGCAGCCCAATAGTAAATTAGATGCCCTTGACATCAAATTTTAACTTAACCTCCAAGAGAATAAAATGCAAATCTTCTGTTGTGCATCAATAATACTTGGACTACTGATGTGCCCTGTGGTTGGTCCGACCAAGCACAATCAGTGCACCGCCACCTCCTCACACTCAGCATCATCTGTAAGAACACCTGCAATGTTCGTCCCATCTCTGCCATGCTCGCACTCCAAAATGGGAAGCTGACAATGGATCGCCAAGGTCGGCCCATCTCACAGCTGCGGCAACGGAGGCAAGCCAGATAATTGATTAAGTTCCAACTTAATCAATTGTCTCAACTAATCAATTAAGTCTTCACTATTAATTGATTAACTCCTAATTAATCAAAACCAACTAATAGATCGGGCGACTTTGGTAAGGGGGTTGTCTATGGGTAAAAGGGGGGAAATATTAGTTTAGTTCTTACATGGGTTTGGCAAGAGGGTCTTGGTTATCTAGTGGTAATCCAGTTTACCCCCTTTTTCCTAGGAGAGCAGATCCTCTCGGCCCCCCGCAGAGGGGGGGGGCTCAGTACATGGGGTGGGGGGAGATTTTTCACATACCCCCTGTGTAAAATACCAAAAAAGGGGATGTTTGAGGGGTGAAATGAAAAATCCCCCCCCCCCCCCACCCTTTGTAATGACCCCCCCCCTCCAGTGGGGGGCCGAGAGGATCCGGATTCTTTTCCAGGGGTGACTATCCACCCCTAGGAGATGGGGTAAGAAAGTTACCCCTAGATAGTATTTTTGCATACAATTTTACACATTCCACTACTTTTATACATATTTTATTATCTCTCTCGTGAAATGTGTGTGCATTTTTTTTAACTTTTTATAAAAATAACCACTATAAGAAATCCTAGCTCTGCCTACAAAAGTTGCTTACGGTTCAATATATTCGTAGGCTATTCGTATGGATAGGCATATCTATACTTACATACTATAAGTGTCGTAAGCATATGAGACAAACTTTGTTCTTGAACTTTTAAGATATGTCTATCCCTATGGCGTAATATCATAAGCATATAACGTTATTAATATGCCTACGGAGTTTGATACAGTGAATATATAATAAAATAATATTTTTAACAGGACGCCCATTCAACTTTGGCCTCCCGCGCCCCGATTGAAGGGGAAAAAAATCCCTCCTTCCCCTTGCCTCCACTCTCCTCCTTCCCATTGCAGCGGCGAAAGGGCGTCCTCGGCAGGCCTCAGTGACGGCGTCCGCACTGGAGAAGACTCGCGGTGACGGCGTCTGCACTGGAGAAGACTCGCAGCGGAACTTGCGGCAAAAGGCGGTAGCAGGCGGCGTCGTCAGCGGTTTAGGGCAAGCAACGGCCGTGCCTGACGGTTTAAGGCAACCAACGATAGCGGAAGCAGGCGGAAGAACTTCCAGCGACGGAAGGGGAAGGACACTTCGGCCACCCCCGCCTCCTTCCCATATTCCTTAGCGTGTCCTCCACGCCGCCGGGCGTCTCCTGCCGACCCCATCGCCTCGCTCTTCCTCCTCCGCTTCAGAGCGGGAGATTGGCCTCTCCCGGCGCGGTCCCCCGCCTTGAAGGTGAGTCCGTCGCACCGAAGATGAGTACTCTTGTCTGTTTTCATTCCTTCTGTTGATTAGGAGAAAGGGGGGTTTCCTTGCGTCTTCTGTTGATTTTAAGGCAAGGGGATTGGGATTGGCTTTGAATCAATGTAAAAGTTGTCCAATAGGTGGTCTGTTTGGAATTGGGGCAGAACCCGTCTATTATGGTCTGTTTTCCAATAGGTGCTTGTCCTCCTGTACATGCCTCAACCTCTGGATAGATGTTGCTGGTGCAGCTCTGATTAATTTCCATTGTAAGTTCTCGTTGCTGTAGTGGTTGATCTCTTAACAGCCTCTGGATTATTAACATTGGATGCAAAGACTCGGTGATTGTTGTCAATTCCCTTCTCGTCCAAGGACATTAGAATCCTCTCCATGTGTGTGTGAATTGCACGGTATGTCACATCCGGAAGAATTACGCAGCGGATATTAGTTCGAATAATTTGAGTCGATATTCCGAGATGTGAACAGTCAGCAAATAAGCCTCTAGCTAGCACGCACTAAATGTGTATCAACACAAACATCATAATAGGGCCCATATGTTGAACTTAATATAAATTGTATTCAAATCTCAACTTATTGTATTCAAAGTGGAAACTATTATAGGACTAAGACTCAATAAAGCAAAAGTACATGATACCTCACTTCCTACTACATTATACTAACACTCGAAGCAAACTACTATAACTAGACTCATAGTTGGGACGTTCATCACTCGGGCGCATTCCCATCCTCGACTTGCTCTTCCTCTTGAATGTCATAGTCACCTAGATTGGGTAAAAGTAGGGGATGAGCAAACTAGCCCACTGATTTACATCTCAATGTGCGGGCAATGATATAAGTGATTAGTAATTTAGAACTAGGTAAGCATGATGAATGTCATGATGTGCATGTACGAATAAAACTCATCAGACATGATACATGAAACAAGCTAGATAGAGTGATCATGATAGAATAAGATCTAGAATGATATAACAAGAGAACTAGCAATAGATCACTTTGTACAAGCACGCAAGATTTCACTTGATGTCAATAGTTTTCAAGAAGCAAGATATCTCTAGTTGCAATAAATGCAGGATGGCCATATCACACAAGCAAGCAAGCAAGATTGCACAAGCACGATCAAGTATCACTAATCAGGCACGTAAACACTAATGTACACTAAGGAAAGATCCACTAAGAGTGCACACAGGTCACGTGTATGTGGTTCTGTATCTAACATTCAACACGCAAGCAAGTACTCCCAGCACAGATGCAACGCCAGTAATCATTATACCCCATGGTTAACAGTATATTTATGACTCGCCGTCATTGGGGCTAGACTGGAGCCCTTGGACACACGCCGTGCCCTATCAGCATGTCATGTAAATTTTTTAATGTAGATACCCACAATCATTAATAATGGCCAATGAGAGTTTCAAAATGTAGCATGTGTAATGTCATGTTCACGATGATGATGAGAAGAAGTAAATAATTAAATTGAACATGATTTCATGAGAACAATGGTCAAGAGATAAGATCGGCAGCATAACGGTACAATTTATAATTAGTTCAATCTTTACATTAATGGCTTTAGTCTAGATTGTAATCACGCTCCCGAGAACAAGAAGAGAAAGGAAGTGCACGCTATCTCCCGGAAACTTCAATGGTACAACCAACTCGTCGGCCATGTGGAAATCCATGGTCAGAGGAGATTTATGGAGGCCTTGGTAAAAAGGTCACTAGTCTACCGATTCTGAATGACCGGTGGAGAGTTTCAAATTTTTCCAAGAAAGGGCTGCTTAGACGTATAAGTGTGTAGTGATGTACGTGTGTCAATTCACAATCCATCGGTCTCAAACTCTCGGAAAACACTTAACATGATGGCATGCAATGAACAATGCATTGCCTACATATGGGTTTACAAGATTTTAAGATAATATTTGTCATTTAAATCAAGCTAGAATGGTAACAAGGGTAAATCACAAGTTCATGTATGATCATATTATTAAGAAAGAAATTAGAATAATATTCATGTAATTAAGGATTTTATTAAATGGGTTAACCACTTTTAAGCCGTTAAGTAGACATCATGTAATGAACAGACCCAAGACATGCAATATTTTGCAAAGGTAGTGTCGACACACCCTTACTGGTGTCGACACAATGCTTCAAACACAAGGCAAAAAAAATGCAGAACTGGTCAAGTAGTGTCGACACTAGATCGAGACAGCTCCCAGAAAACCTTCTGGCCAATATGGGACAGAGTGTGTCGACACTAGATCAGGTAGTGTCGACACTAGAGGCCTTCCCAGAACACCTGTTGTGACAATATGGGACAGTGTGTCGACACTAGATCAGGTAGTGTCGACACTAGAGGCCTTCCCAGAAAACATGTTGTGACAATATTGGACAGTGTGTCGACACTAGACCAGGTAGTGTCGACACTGGAGGCCTTCCCAAAAAACCTATTGTGACAATATGGGACAGTGTGTCGACACTAGATCAGGTAGTGTCGACACTACAGGCCTTCCCATAAAAACCTTTTGGGTCAAGTGTAACCCGAAAATATGTCTCATGCAGCGATTCACTTACCCATCTTATAACACTCTAACGAATGACATTTAGATAAAATGTTCAACACAAAATATGACGAGAACAACTAGTAGAAGAACTTTTATGTTGGGGGTTGGATCTAATTCAGTCTCAAATCCCAAGAAATATATGAGGAACATAAAGCTAAGTGTAGTATCTGAAATCGCAGTATCATGCAGTGACTCTTACCATGCTTATAACTCTCTAAAGAAAGACTTTTACACAAAATGTCCAAAAAAAAAGATGATTTTGACTACAATTAGAAGAACTTTCATGAAGTAAGTTTAGTCTAATTCGGTCTCAAATCGCATGCATAATAAGAAGTACGGGAAAAGCCCTAACCGTGCGCGACTTTGGGAAAAAGCTTATAACTCAAAATATACTCATTAGAGTTCGATGAAACTAGTGGAAATGAAAGTTAACTTGATGCTCTACACATTGGTATAGGATATATTGAGGTTTGGCCGAGAAGACCTAGCTTCTGGGTTGATGAAGTCTCATTCTTCCAGAAAACCCGTGTTCAGACCACTTGGAGGAGAACGCTCAATACTCCGTGTATACTACATGGAATTGGGCATTCCACTTGGGTTAGGAAGTAGACTCGACCCTCGTCCAGGAGTATAAGCCTTGCACGATGGGATTTATGTTTGGCCTACCTTAGCTTGACTCCAAGAAGGTGGTTGAGCAGGTCGCAGCAGACGAAGGGGAAGAAGATGAGCTTCTTGTGGTCGATCCACAGCTCCCTAGCCACCAAGAACTCCTCCACACGACCCCAGCAAGTTCTAAAACTTGTACCTATGGTTTGGTGAAGAGTTTATTAGTAACCATGGTGTTTAGGAGTCCTATTGTAACTAGGAAAGAACGGTTGTGGGATTGGCATGTTGGTTTCCTATTTTTGATGATTTCTTCCTCCATTAGAGAGTCTTGGCCATCAAGAAACTTCCATGGATGGGTAGGCACGAATTTGGTTGCTAAAAGTGCATGATTGTATCCCAATTAAACCCTCATTACCCCTTTCTAATTTCATCCTATTTAGAGTTACGAATTTCCATGCATTTTCTAGCTTTATTTGATTTTGGGTCATATGTGATCCATTGGCCCAATTAAGATATTGGGTCATTAATATATAATGTTGGAAGTCTCTCCAACACCTTTATTTAATTTTGGTTGCGTCTTATTTCCGTGTTAACGGTTTTCCGACTTGTTTCCTAATTCGGATAATTGGTCACCATGTGATGTTCACTTGGTTAAACAGATTTTTCATCGCACGAATTCCTTCATGGAACCCTTAAGAATAATGTGTGGGGTTGATTCCCATTTTTACGGATTTTTCCTATGTGATTTAGCACATACGATAATGATACGTATGTTTTAAATACCTTGCTATTATGGAAATTATTTATTTCCATTTATTCAAAATTTTTTTATATAGTTAAAATTTCCGGGGTGCTACATGGTATCTGAATAAGATTAATATTCATGGATTTCATCCTTGTTGAATAGAATATAGCCGGAAACATGGTTGGTTCTCTTTGTTTCTGTTCAAATTGATTGCTTTATTGTGTGTGTGTGGCGGATGCAAGAATTATGGTACCCGTGGGTTCTCCTTCTGCTCCAGCATACTTGTCTTTTAGAACAGAAGGGCTCATGCAAAATGGTCGATGTTCAACTTGTTTTCTTTTATTTGAGCATCTCAATATGAATGTGTAAAGTTGCCAATACAAATGGTATGGATTTCTCTCATTTTTTGAAAGCCCCGTATATGTCTTCTTGATTCTGCTGCATGTGCATTTAATCCATTGTTTCTTAGTGACAATTCCCTGTACCTTGGAGATCACTTTGATTCCTCTCATGCCTTCTCTTCTGAGTGTAGATGCGTGTGTGGAATACTCTTTTTTAGTTTACAAGGAAGTCTTATAGCTGTTCAATGGTAGTTGACAAACTAGCATTTACATAATCACTGGGGAAGGATCAAATGATGCATTCATTACTAATCCAAGATTGTTTTGCGCAGAAAATTAGACTGTGTGTGGAGTGCTGGTATCCAAGAGAGAGTTGTCATTAAAAGTTCACTCATCTCCCTTTTTTGTGTTGAAGAGAACTAGCATTTACACGTACTTTTCCATTGTCATGTCGTTAAACAATTCATTGGACATCTTGCAACTTTATAGTATGATGAATATAATGTAAATGAATTTTTTGGAGTTGGATGGATAAATTGAAGATAACAAAGGAATATATGGATGGAGTTGACGCATACATTCAAGTTGCTTCTGCTCACTTTACTCCATCAACAAAGATTAAGTGTCCTTGTTTGAAGTGTGTATGCCTCTTGAGACATGAAAAGGAAATAGTAAGATAACATTTGTTTCAATATAGAGTCATTAAAGACAAACAATTTTGGAAGTTCCATGTGAGTAGTTCTTCTTCCAGACACATGTCTACGGATTTTACACGCACAACACTTCGAAGGATGTTGGTCTGCATTTGATGTTGGAGGATGTTATTAGTGAGGAAAATTTGAAACATGCAGAAGTGAAGTCAATGGATGGTAATAAAGGGGAGTATGGTGAATTTCAACAGTTGTTGACAGATGTTGAAAGGTCTTTGTACCCTAGTTGCAAGACATTCAACAAGCTGTCATTTATAGTCAGATTGTTCAACATAAAATGCAGAGGCAAAATAAGCAACAAATCTTTTGACATGCTTCTGAAGCTGTTGAAGGAGACTCTTCCAGAAGGTGATGTGTTGCCTACTACTTTCTATGAATTGAAAAAAATCATTGGTAAAGTGGGATATGACTATCACAAAATTGATGCATGTCCTAATGATTGTTTTTGTATCGGAAAGTGTATGAGTCTTATGATCATTGTCCTAAATGTGGAGAATGTAGATGGATGAAAGGAACTGAAAGAAGTGGTCATAACAAGAAGATTAAGATTGCAAAGAAAGTTCTTCAGCATTTTCCATTGATTCCAAGACTGCAAAGATTATACACTTTCAGTAAATCATCTGCAACCATGTGTAGCATAGTGATGAACGCTAAGAAGACGACATTCTAAGGCCCAGCTGATTCCCTTGTTGGAAATCGTTAGATGCGATTGATGGTTTTGGTTTAACCTCATAATGTGTGCCTAGGCTTGGCAAGTGATGGTTTCAACCCCTTTGGCATAATGAGTACGAGTCATAGTACATGGCATGTGTTGTTGACACCATACAACTTACCTCTATGGTTGTGTATGAAGCCACAAAGTATTTTTTTTGTCATTACTCATTCCAGGTCATAATGGTCGGGAAATGATATTGATGTCTATCTTCAGCCACTTATTGAAGAATTACAAATTCTTTGGCATGGAGTTGAAACATTCGATGCTTATAAGGGAAATATTTTCTATGCGTGCTGCACTACTTTGGACAATTAACGATTTTCCTGCATATGGTTATCTATCTGGTTGGAGCACTAAGGGCCGATTAGATTGCCCTACATGTAATGAAGATACATCATCATTATGGTTAAAAGGCAGTAGAAAATTATGTTACACTAATCATCGTCGATGGTTAGGTGTGGGTCATAAGTTTCGTTCTATGAAACGAAGGTTTGATGGAAAAGAAGAAATGAGAGCCAGGCCAAGTGTGTTATCTAGGGTTGATATACTTAAGCAGTTGCATCCACTTAAATTTACTTTTAGTAAAGTTCCCAAATTTAAAGTGGGGGTGAAAAGAAAATAAAAGGAAGCTGCAACATCATCATCCACTCTTGAAACTCATACCAATTTGAAGAAGAAAAGCATTTTTTTTTACTTACCATATTGGAAGTCCTTACTATTGAGACATAATCTCGATGTCATGCATATCGAGAAGAATGTTTGTGATAGTATTATTGGAACTTTGTTAGATGTTGATGCCAAAACAAAAGATGGTTTGAAAGCTCGACATGATCTCCAACATTTGGGTATAAGGGCCACTCTTCAACCTCAAACTCTGGATTCTAACAGATTGCTATTGCCACCTACCATGTTCACTTTGAGCAAGATGGAGAAGGATACGATTTGCAAGGTTTTGAAAAGTGTGAAAGTTCCAGATGGCTATGCATCAAACATATCAAGGCATGTAAATCCCAATGATCCTAAGAAATTTGGGGTTTAAAAAGTCATGATTGTCACATCCTCATGCAACAATTGCTTCCAGTAGCAATGAGGGGAGTGACACAAAAGGAGTTGAGATCTGTAATTAATGATGTATGCAATTTTTTTCTCTAATATGTTCCAAGACTTCATCATCAAGTGATTTCTATAAGCTTAGACAAGAAATTGCAAACATATTGTGTCGATTGGAGATGGTCTTCCTGCCAAGCTTTTTTTGATATAAAGCTACATCTTCTCATCCACTTACCTGACGAAGCAAGGCTTGCTGCCCAGTTCAGTATAGATGGATGTACCCTATTGAAAGGTTTGCATTAATCTTATACTTGTGCCTGACAGTTGTACACTATTGCTAATAATACTTGATTTTTTTTTGAATCTCCACTAGGTATCTGGTGAAACTTAAGTCCTATGTACGGAAGGGCACATCCAGAGGGGTCAATGGTAGAAGGGTATAGTAGAGGAGACTCTTATCTTTTCTTCGAGATATCTAGACGATGATGTTGAGACATGGCTTAACCTGCCTTTAAGAAATGAAGATGAAGGGGCTGAAGAATTGTCACAAAAAGGATGGGATTTTTTTCAAGAAATGGCCGATGTTTAGGCGGTGGAACTGTTTGTCATCTTAGGAATGACGAGTCGAACCAAGCTCATCTCTATGTACTATTTAATTGTGAGGACATATCTCCTTACATAACGTAAGTCAAATGACAACCCATTTATGTATTGTTTCTCAATACCATACCGTTAATGTATTGTCCATATTTTGTATGTAGTATGCATCTTGAAGAAATTAGAAAAACAAGACACGAGCAAGTGAAATGGAAATTGAGCGTTGTCATACATTACAATTTCCAAATTGGTTTAAGTGTAAAGTATGTAAACGTGTGTAACTTTTTTTTAGTTTACATCACTTGTGTTTTAATGATAACCAACATGTAACCTTTTTTTTTAGGTTATCTCTTTACGAGGCAAGTACAATAATGGGTTAGATGCAAACACAATTGTGTTGAAAGATCGACCATTGAATTTGGGGAAGAAGTTTAACATATGTTTAGTAAATGGGTTATGTTTTCAAACTCAGCATATTTACTTCATAGGAAGACACAGAATAGTGGGGTTGTTATGTCTGCAAAACATCAAGTTTTTCCAGTGTTAAAGACAAGGCTCCTATTCGAGATGAGGTGACATATTATGGTGTTCTTCAAGAAATCATAGAGTTGAACTATTACGATCAACGAAAGGTATTACTTTTCAAGTGTGACTAGGTTGATATTCAGCGAGGGGTAATTAAGAAAAAGGTTTCACATTAGTGAACCTAAACTATAAATTACGTACAAGTGAACCATATGTTTTGGCCTCTCAAGTGGAACAAGTTTGGTATGTGGAGAATCCCAAAATGGAAAGATGGTCTTGTGAGGAAAACAAAGCCGAGAAATTACTTGGATATGCAAAATGAAGAAATTACTGAAAATGATGCAAAAGATGTAAACATTGATGATGATGTTGCATTTTTGATGACATAAACATCACATGGGAGAGAGACGACATTGATGGTGTAGAGATCCCAATTTGAAGATATATGTACCTATACTTGTAATTCTTTGGGTATATCTATTCGCTGAATGGTTTTGTATATTTTGCTAGCACAAGGATAGAAATGTCTGCCAACATTGATTTCAGCAATGCCAAGACAAGGTTTTGTTTTCAGCAATGTTGACAAAAATATCTTTGGGTATCAGAAATGTCTACTTTTTGTTTTCAGAAATATTGACAGAAATATTTTTGGGTATCATCAATATTTACTATTCTCACAATGCTAGGTCTGTCTTATCTATTTTCAACAATGCCAGGTCTGTCTTATCTGTTCTCAAGTCTCATGATTATTAGTTATATTAATTTTTTATTCTTGCTATTGTGAACTTGTGTTTTACCCTCTCATTTCTCAGTTTCTCTTAATGTTGCAGTTTACAAGTTGACAAGGAAGGCTACAACATCAAAATGTAAGCCAATGTTTATTTTTACACATGTTCCTAGTTAAGATGGCTTTCACAGGGGCAGTTAGTTCATGCCCTGTTTGTCAAAAATAATGAACAGAACAGTTGGGTCCTACTCATCTCTTCTAGATCATATCCCACTTCCAATGGATGGGCGATTTTCTGTCGATCTACATATTTGTAAGGTTGACCCCAATGATCAGTGGATCATTCATATGATTCTTCCATGCATTCATGACCTCTAGTTACTTTATAGGAGCTGAGCAGCTACGAAGATGAAATGATCCACTTAAGATGGCTTTGTCGTGATTTTGTTTTTTTTATGTTGTTAACATGTTCTTTGCAATTTGAAGGGGCCGAAGGAAGAGATTGGAATTGGTGCATTCCAAACACGACAGAGTGGAATCACCGAAGAAGAAAACTGGGCCATCATTGTTGGGTTGAGTGTGAATTTAATATATTTCCCCTCATGATTTTGATGATGACATGTTGTGATTTTATGCTTAATGAATGTAACATGTTAAATACATCACATATGTAATAACATTGCTCAAAAGACATGTTTCCAAATACATATATCACATACATTCATGATAATACATTGTACTAATGATTTATGTGTTTAATTTTTAGAGATATATATTTCTTGTCATGGTAGTGTCGACACTAGACCCAGTCTCCAAAAAACCCTTTTGCCAGACTGGGACAGTGTGTCGACAAAGCCAGTGAGTGTCGACACTACAGCCATCCCCAGAACATCCTTTTGTGCAATTGGGACAGTGCGTCGACACACTCTGGGATAGTGTCGACACACTCCGGCTGATTTTTCATCTTAAGTTTCACCTGGACACGTGGCCTTCTAGGGATCAATTGGATTGACCTTGGATCATGTGCCCACGCACTCCAAGGGTTCTTTTGGCCATGTTGGGCTATAAATACCTATCTAATCGGCCCCCAAAAGCAGAACACCTCAGAGCCTTCAAAAAAGCCTTTTTGGCGGCAAGATAGAGGTCTCTCCCGTTCCTGCTCTCCACGGTGGTTGTGACCCATCTCCATCCTTGCAAAGCACAAGAAGGTGAAGATTGATCTCTGAAGAAGAGGTGGGATCACTTCCAAGGGAGCGGATCAAGTAGAAGCAAGAAATTGAGGAGAATTCAAGGAAGATCCAGAGGCATCTGTTGCAGAGCATCGCCCGGTGACTTCAAGCTTCAAAGATTTCCTCAATTCAGCCTTCTGCAAGGGAGTTCTTCTGAAGAACATGTTTTCTACTTAATTGTATCAACTCTCCAATTGTTCTTCTGAGTCATTCTTGAGATTGTGCATAGAAGTGTTGCACCAGTCTCTGTGAATGAACTCATTCTAGATCAGATCATTGCTAGAGGATCTGATTCTCATTGTTTTTGAACTAGCTGGTTATTTGTGAGCCCTTGTGCTCAGTTGTGTTGAGTGAACACTCAGTGTGTGGTTGATATGTGTGCTCAGGTTTCTAGAGTGGTTGTGCTCTAGAGGTGTGTGTGAGTTGTCTAACTCAATGTGTTGGAGTTGTGAAGCTCTAGTGGGTGTTGTACTCAGGTTGATTAGTGGAGCCTCACTGTGTGAGGGGTGGATGTAGGAATCACTGGTGTGATTTCCGAACCACCTAAAAATCTTCTGTGCAGTGGTTTGATCTGTGATTTGATTTCACTTTGCGCTAGATGCATATGGTTAAATTGATATCTGATTCAAAGCATTTTTCAAATTGATTAAGCTTCCGCAGTAATTGGTCTAGATCTATTCACACCCCCCCCCCCCCCCCCCCTTCTAGATCTGGTCCATCCCATATTCGATCCTTCAATTGGTATCAGAGCGGGTTCATATCCGCATCTGATCTGATTTGAGTGTTTCTGTCTGTTCTCTGTGCCTCACTTGCTTGTTGTTTAAGTGTTTCTTTCACTGTATTTCATCTTGCTCAATGGATTCTAGAGGTTTTATTTCTGAAGGCCATTGCATCAATAGGCCACCATTTTTCATTGGGACTGATTACTCCTATTGGAAAAATCGCATGCAAGTCTTTCTTAGAGCCCAGAATTATGAGATTTGGAGGGTAGTTGAGGTAGGTCCTTATGAGAACCAGGGAGAAGAGGAAACCTGGACTAGGGAACAAATTAGGAGGGCCACCCTTAACTACAGTGCCATGAACATGCTTCAATGTGCAGTCCATCCAAAAGAGTATTCAAGAATATCCTGTGCAAATCTGCTAAGGAGATGTGGGATAAGTTGAATGTTGTATGAAAGAACATCCAAGTAAAAGAAACCAAAGCAACATACTTGTTTCTGAATATGAATTATTCATGATGAAATCTGATGAATCAATTTCTGAAATATTTGCCAGGTTCTTGATAATTGTCAATGGACTAAAGGCTCTAGGTAAAGACTACACTGATGCTGATTTGGTAAGAAAGATCTTGCGCTCCTTTTCATTTATTTGGCACATTAAGGCCACTGTTATTGAAGATTCTAAAGATTTATCCAAAATCTCTTTAGATGAACTCATAGGATCTTTAATGACATATGAAATAAACTTGAAAAGAAATGAAGAGCATATAATCAAGACCAAACTAGTAGCACTTAAAGCTTCATCAAGTAACAAGGACAAAAGTCAAGAGAAATCAAGTTCTGATGAGTCTGAGTCAAATGAGGATGAACTTGCCCTCATGACTAGGCAATTCAAAAATTTCTAAGATCTAGAAAAGGAAAATTCATGGGAAGAAGAAATTTTCATCTGGCAAAAAAAGAAAATTTCTTCTTCAATGTCAATTCAAATAGAAATCAAAGAACTGATGAAGTTATCATTTGCTACAGGTGCAACAAGCCAGGACACATGAAAGGAGAGTATCCTGAGAACAAGAAGGACAAGTACAAGAAGATCAAAAATGAAGAAGCCTAAAGCAATGATAGCAACTTGGTCAGATGATGATCCAAGTGAGGATGAAGAAGAGAAGTCCTCAAGCACTAAAGTGAGGAGATATGCTTTATGGTTAACAGTACTGATGGAAAGGTAGGTACATCTTTTGAGGATTATACAATTGATGATTGGCAAGATGCTTATGCTGAACTAGTTGAAAATTTTCTGAAACAAGAAAATAAGCATCTGAAGAAGAAAATTGAAAACATCTTGCATAACCATTCCTCAAACAAAAGAATTTCTGAATTGGAAAATGAAGTGTCTGAGCTTAATGAAGAAAAGGAAAGCTTCTAAATGAAATTGATGAGCTCAAACTTGCATCCCAAAAAGGCAGTAATGACTTAAAAAACTGTCTGAAAAATTAGAATTGCAACAAAAGAAAAACAACAAGGTGTTGATGAAATCAAAACTTTGGAAAACCAATTGAAAGAAAAAGAACAAGTCATTGAAACATTCACCAAAGGAAAGACAACCTGATGCCTTGTTAGGAACAAGAATGAAATCTGTAACACATGGACTAGGATTTACCACACAAAAATCCAAGAAAGACAAATCTGGTGAAATGAGGGAAAAAGCACCCTTAATAAAATTTGTTAGAAGTCCTAGTCCTGACAACAACAAAAACAAGCAAGTGTTAAACAACACATCCAAAACCTTGAAAAATCAGAACAAAAAAAAGAAACCACACAGGTTGACACACTTGACTGCTGAGTCGACACCAGTCAAAGACAGGTCGACCTGCTCAAGTTCAAAAACCACCAACCAGTCAAATAAAAAATCAAATTAAAACTTGAAAAATACAAAAACACAAAAGAAACATTCATGACAAACCTTGGACTTCCAAGATAACACATCAAGCTAAGTGGATTAATCCTGGAACCAATGGTATCACAATCATTTTGGTACCATTCTCAATTCTTTTATCCAAACTTTTCAATGTACCAACAAAATCCTTGTTTGGACCTCCACAAATGAATGATCATGTCCAAATGCATAACCTCCATCCTCATGAGAAAAAGAACACAGGTGTTTTCATTCCAAAAGGAAATGCTAAAATGAAAAAGACAAAGAATACCTCTGAAACAAAACAAAGGCAAAAAACAAATCAGATTTGGATTAGAAAAGATCTGTTGTCCATGTTCAAACAAACTGATGGTCCCAACAATGTTTGGGTACCAAAATCTTCTCACTGATTTGATTTTGCAGGAAGGTCGTGCACCCAACTCAAATGTTGGTTTCTTGATAGTGGGTGTTCACGACACATGACAGGAGACAAAGCAAATTTTCATTCTGACTGAAAAGGAGGGAGGATCTGTCACATTTGGAAGTAAAAATAAAGGAAAAATCATTAGATCTGGAAAGGTTGGTCAATCTTCCTCAAACTCAATTGAAAATGTTTGTTAGTTGATGGTCTGAACTTAATTTGCTGAGCATTAGCCAACTGTGTGACAAAGGTGACAAAATTGTGTTTGAATCAGATTTTTGCAGAATAATTGACTCCTCAACTGACAAAGTAAAATCTTTGGAAAAAGGGAGAATAATGTTTACATGATCAACCTTGATAAAAACTTTGCTGAAAATATTTGTTTGTTGCAAATAAAGATGAAATTGCATGGACTTGGCACAAAAGACTTGGTCATGCAAGTTTCAAAACAATAAACAAACTCTTAAGGCTAAATTTGGTAAAAGGACTTCCTGAATCTTTTTCAAATGTAGAGAATCAACTTGTGGGATTTGTGCCCAGGAAAACAAACCAGAAAATCTTTAAAACCTTCATGATGTACTCACATCTAAGCCACTAGAATTACTTTCTATGGACCTTTTTGGCCTAACAAGGATTCTAAGTCTTAGTGGCAAAAGATATGGCTTTGTCATTATTGATGATTTTATTAGATTTACATGGGTTATCTTTTTATCCCACAAAAGTGATGCTTGTCTAGAATTCAGGAATTTCTGTACCACTGCCTTAACTGGTTTTTCTCATAAAATCAAAACCATTTTAACTGATCATGGGGGTGAATTTGAAAATAAATCCTTTCTGATTTATGTGCTGAACTTCACATTTTCCATAAATTCTCTTCTCTAAGAACTCCAGAACAAAATGGAGTTGTGGAAAGGAAAAATAGAACTCTTTTGGAATGGCTAGATCCATGCTCTTGGAAAGTAAATTGCCCTAATCTTTCTGGGCTGGAGCTGTAAATACGGTAAATCTTATTCTCAACAGAGCATTGGTCAGACCAAAAATCAGAAAAACCCCTTATGAACTGTTGAAAAACAAAAAAACCAACTTTATCTTATTTCAAAGTCTTTTTGTACATAACAACAATAAAGAAAATCTTGATAAATTTGATGCTAAAAGTCATGAAGCCATCTTTCTTGGCTATTCTGAAATTTCAAGAGCTTTTAGAGTTTACTCTCTCAAAATAGAACTGTTGAAGAATCTCCAAATGTAGTCTTTGATGAAAATTCCTTTTCAACTCACTATTCTAAATCTGTAGGGACTCTCAAGATAATGAAGAGGATGACTTCATTGTTGATTCGTCACCAACTGTTGAGGAGAATGAAGACTTATGTGAAAATTTGAACAATCACTCACCTACCTCAAGTGGATCAGGTAATGTTGTTCCAATTTAAATGCACCTCAACAGGTAATTCTGAACCCAGATTTTTGAAAGATCACCCAATAGAGAATGTTGTTAGCAATGTGCATGATAGAGTTAGAACAAGATCATCATTTTTGAATGCAATCCATGAAGACCCACTAGCACTAATCTCCCAAATTGAACCAAATCAATTGATGAAGCTCTAATGAGTGCAGATTGGATCAATGCAATGCATGATGAACTTCATCAATTTGACAGAAATCAAGTGTGGGAGTTAGTACCTAGACCTAGTGATCAATCTATCATTGGCACTAGATGGGTATTAGAAATAAACTGAATGAAAATGGTCAAGTGATAAGAAATAAAGCTAGACTAGTTGCCAAGGGGTACAATGAAGAATTGTAATTGATTTTGAAGAGTCATGCCCCTGTAGCTAGACTAGAAGCTGTGAGAATATTTCTTGCTTTTGCATCATCATTGAAATTCAAAGTTTTCCAAATGGATGTCAAAAGTGCATTTTTGAATGGATACATCAAAGAAAAGGTTTTGTTGAACAACCTCCAGGATTGAAAATGAAAAATATCCTGATCATGTTTTCAAACTTCATAAGGCTCTTTATGGTCTAAAAAAGCTCCAAGAGCTTGGTATGATCGTTTGAGCTCATTCCTGTGGAGAAAGGATACTCTAGAGGTAATGTTGATCAAACTTTGTTCACAAAAACTGTAAATAAACAAATAATTACTGTCCAAATTTATGTTGATGACATAATCTTTGGATCCACAAATAAAAGCATGTGTACTGAATTTGCAAATCAAATGAAAACTGAATTTGAAATGAGCTTGATGGGAGACTTACAATTTTTCTTGGGACTGCAGGTTAACCAAACCAGTGAGGGGATCTTCATAAGCCGAACCATGTATGTCAAAGAACTTCTGAAAAGGTTTGACTTCCAGAACTCAAGCACTCAAGCACACCCATGTGTGTTAATGTAAAACTAGAAGAAGATTCACTTGGTAAGTCAGTAGACCCAAAAAACATACAGAGGTATGATTGGATCCTCTACTCTATCTAACTACTTCTAGACCTGATATTCTATTTAGTGTATGCTTGTGTGCAAGGTTTCAAGCTAATCCTAAAGAAAGTCACATGCTTGCTGTTAAAAGAATTTTCAAATATCTTGCTGGAACATGTGATCTTGGTATTTGGTATCCTGCTGGTTGTAAATTAGATTTGATTGCCTATTGTGATGCTGATTATGCTGGTTGTAAACTTGATAGAAAGAGTACAAGTGGCTTGTGTGTATCCAGGTGGATGCCTAATCTCTTGGGCTTCTAAAAAGCAACACTCAGTTACTCTATCAACTGCAGAGACTGAGTATGTTGCACCTGGTCGATGTGGCACTCAAATTCTTTGGGTGAAACATCAGCTTCTTGATTATAACCAAGAGTTAGGTTGTGTTCCATTCTCTGTGACAACACAAGTGCCATAAATCTGTCTAAAAACTCAATTCAACACTCTCGCACAAAACACATTGAAATAAGGCATCATTTCTTGAGAGATGAGGTAGCAAAGAAATCATTTGAACCTCTCTTCATTGAAACTGAAAAACAAATTGCTGACATTTTCACTAAACCTCTTCCTGACAGCAGTTTTTCATCCTTGAGGAGAGAGCTTAGTTATGCAAATGACCACAATCTTCTTGATATCTCTTTGGGTTGAGTGTTTAGGCATGTTCTAAGGGGAGTCATTGTTTCATCATGTAAATATTCCTTTTCCATTTGCTTCCTTGATTCATGATGTACACATCTCTCCTAAAGCAATTTCCATTTCTTTTGTCAATAAATTCTTCAACTCCATTGTGTTGAAATTCTTGGTATATCAAATGGTGATTTGACGAAGGACAAGTTCTGCTTGTCTGGACACTTTCACTATGCGAGAGTATATGTCTCCGCCAAGTATCGAGAATTAAATATGCAATTGCTGAGGGGAGTTTTTGTTTCTTCAAAAAGAATCATTTCAGTTTTCACAATTCTTGCATATCTTTATTCTGATGAAAGATTTTGGAATCATCATCTCAGGAGGAGTTAAAAAATTCACTACTCATTCTTTTTACAAAATTCAAGATTCCTCTTGAGTTTATCAACTTCCATTCATGATGTGCTCATTAAGTTTGTCAAGAACCTCCAAAATGACTTCTTGATTGATCTACTACATTTTTACAGTCAACTCTCAACTATACTCTTCAAGCCTACAGAAATTTAAATCTCTTTCAAAGACTGAAGGATCATGTGTGTTTTGAATTTAAACACCTCTTTTGCAACTATGTGGGATATAATTGTTCTTAATTTTATAAAATTTCCTTACATGTATTATTCAACAGAGCAATGGCACAAATGCTGAGAAACTACAAACTTCACAATGAATGAAGTGCCATGTATGTCATGAGGTATTTTCTGCTATCTCTGTTCAAAGGGTTCAACAAAACAAAATAAAAACAAAAGATTTCTACACATTTCGATGATGACTGAGTAACTGGAAATGTGGCGTCTTATAAACGTATATTTTCACGTCAAAAGGTTATCATTTGCCCCTTGAAACTGATAATGAGCAAATATTTAGTAACCAGGGACTATGGTTGTAAAAAAGTATTAGTTCTTGAGGAACAAGATTTACTACATTTGATAGTTTGATATAAAAAAAAAAGTGTGTCCAAGGAGAATTGCTTAAAATGAACATCTTTGTCTTTCATCAGTTTGCTTAAAGTTGTTAAACTTCATCACAATTGATTTCAATCTAAAAGACATTTTCATTTATTTGGATTTGGAGAATATGGTAGTTTGTCATTGGCTGTTGAATGTCCTATATCACTCAAACTATCATTTCAGTGGCTCAACTTACTTATGAATATATCATGTAGGTGTTGTGTAACACTTGAGTTATTGTTGGATTTTTGTAGAAATATGACAAATGAATTCTTTGGCCTCTTAAAAATCCTTGTCAATTTGATTCTATCCATCTTTCATCATTTTAAAGATTTCACATAATTTACAATTTTTTCTCATGCTCATATCTTCAATATTCTTCAGGCCAGGTCGACATACCACTCTTGTGTCGACACAGTGGCGGTTCTAGGCGGGTTCCTTTTATGGGCACCGGTTTAAGGCTAGCTGTACCTGCGAGTTATCTTACCCAAAGCCCCTTTCTTTCCAAGGTCGACCATAGCCGCCATTTGCCCTTGCAAACGGCAGAAAATTCTTCCTGCTTCCTTTCCCGCCATCTCTGTCTCCATCTTCCTCTCATCATCTCCACCATCTCCTGCTTCCATCTCTTGCCTGGACGATGCCTCCCAAGCACACTCCTCGTCGAGGCGCCAGGGCTAGGGCAATACCAGGGCGGTGCTGTTGAAGCGCCTCCACTGAAAGAAGAAGCAAATGTCGCCATGACCCTGCAGAGCAGCCAGGTGCTTCTTCTCCATCTCTTCACCATCCAAAAGAGGTAGGATGCCCTCCTCTAGTCGAGGTTCTTCCCAGAGGCAGTCTGCAAACCCTAGGAGAAAGATCTGTCCACTTCTCCTGAACCCACCGAGAATCATCCTCCAACTCCTCTGGATCCTCTCAGCCTCTGAGGCTACTCCATCCAAGCTGGATAGTGAGGGAAAATCTATTCTCAAGCCCAGGCAGTTGACCTAAATGATGTTGCCTTGGCTAGTGCATTTCCTGAAGTATCGGAATTCTTCAAGTTTCAAGGCTGGCTACTTTCATTTCTGACTTTCAGACCTTTTACCCTAGACTGGTGCAAGAGTTCTACAAGAACTTAATGGTCTTGCCAGAGGATATCAGTCTGAGGTTAAGAAAGTCTCCTTTGTGCTATCTACTGAGCTAGCGTCTACATTATTCAAGGTCCAGATGAGGGTGCGGATTATCATGCTTTTGAATTTGACTTGCATGAAGCCTACTCACTGCTTACTGGTCCCTACTGATGAGTCAGATTCTAAGCAGACCTATGTGACTAGGTTTAACACAAATACCTTCCCACCTGTCTTAAGGTTGATTCATCACATTCTCACCACCATAATCACACCTCAAGGTGGTGGAAGAGATAGGCTCACTGACATTCAGAGATTTATTATCTACTGCATGAAGAAAGAAATCAAGATAAACTTGCATGTGATCATGTATCAAATAATGTCAGAAACCACAAGGAAGAATCTACATAGATCTCTACCCTATGCTGCTCATCTTACCTCAGTATTTGAACACTTTAGAGTGTCATTTGCTAATGAGCAAGCCAAGTCAATCCCCAAGTCAAACATCTATTGTTTAAAGCATCTGCAAAAGTTTATGGGTTTCAGAATTGAAGGGGATCAAGTAAGAAGAGGTCCCATAGTTGTGGCTCAAGTTGCCCCTGCGGATGTGGATCCTCCTCCAGCTGTTCAATACCCACCTCATGATCAAGAAGAATAGCCTCCCACTGAGATGGAGCCCCCATCCCTCAGGACATTCCTCAATCCCTACTTTTCATGTTTCTTCACCACTTATCCCTGAAGTGGAACCTCCTTCTTTCATTCCCCAATACCCTGGCTCAGCTTCTACTTCCACTGGTGGACCTTCTGTTCCACCTGAGTTATACTCCTTCTGGAAGAAAAGTTTGGCACCATCACCTCCTCCATCCAGTAGATGTCAGAGAATTTTGAGCTTCAAATTCAAAGATTAGAGAATTCAGTGAATGGACAGTTCATAAAGCAAAAGGAGGTAGCTGATCATGCCACT
This sequence comes from Colocasia esculenta, assembly GCA_014218235.1. Lineage (NCBI taxonomy): Eukaryota > Viridiplantae > Streptophyta > Magnoliopsida > Alismatales > Araceae > Colocasia > Colocasia esculenta. The sequence goes on from JACBKR010000422.1 coordinate 20,740, forward strand.
CAAAGGTTCAATAGGCTAATTGGCACATTGGGTGATGCTTCCCTTCAATTGAAAGAACATCAGGACAAGCTTGAGAAGGTTCTTGAAGGGATTCTAGCCAACTCTTAAAAGAATCTCTTCAACAGTCATGAAGCTGTGACTCAGATATCCAAGACAAGCTCTATTTGCTCACATGGTAGATGACAGAAGGTATAAAGAATCTGTCAGCTCACATAGATCATGAAATGTCTACCTCAAGAGTGAGTTCAAGACTCTCAACAGACATGGTGGATTTGCTAGAGCCTCTTCAGGCTCTCGACCAATATAACTGATCTTCTGCATTCCAAGTAAACATATATGACAACTCTCGGAGATTGGAGAATTGCTGGATACAAGATTGTCTACAATGCAAACTCAGTTGAGATCCAACCTAGCTGCCATGGAGTCAAGACTGAAGAACATAGAGTCTATTCTTCTTCCTATTCGTCCTCCTCCTCCATCCTCTGACGGATCTTGTCTTTTGATGATGTCAAAGGGGGATAAGGAATATCTTGTTATGAAAGTGAAGAATATCTTTGTTATGAAAGTGAATGAATGTCTATGAATGTAATGGATGCTTGTAAATATCAAACTTTGTATGGTTTTTTGGCATTTATGAAATGACATGGTTATTAGTAGCATTGTGTGTTTGATGTGAAAACTGTCAATTGTTACTAATTGTGCTCAATGGCCTGATGAATTGAATGAAAAGTTGAAAACATGTGTTCATTGTCATTCAAGTGTATGTGATTGGATAGTGTGTGAATGAATGGCTAAAATCTCATTTCATTGAAATTCAAACTTTCATGTTGACTTAATGTTGCCATCATCAGAAAGGGGAGATTGTTGGGTTGAGTGTGAATTTAAATATTTCCCTCATGATTTTGATGATGACATGTTGTGATTTTAATGCTTATGAATGGAACATGTAAATACATCACATATGTAATAACATTGCTCAAAAGCATGTTTCCAAACACTTATATCACATACATTCATGATAATACATTGTACAAATGATTTATGTGTTTAATTTTCAGAGACATATATTACTTGTCATGGTAGTGTCGACACACCCACTGATGGTTTCGACACTAGGCATCAATCCCTGAAGCAAATTCATGAAGATAGGGTTCACTGTGTCGACACAGCCCCAGGCAGTGTCGACGCTAGACCCAGTCTCCAGAAAACCCTTTTGCCAGACTAGGACAGTGTGTCGACACAGCCAGAGTGAGTGTGTCGACACTAGAACCATCACCCAGAACATCCTTTTGTGCAATTGGGACAGTGTGTCGACACACTCTGGGATAGTGTCGACACATACGGCTGATTTTTCATCTCAAGTTTCACCTGGACACGTGGCTGATTATTGCATAATTGTTATGAATAATCGTGCCATTTGATTGACAAATAATTGATAATTTCATAAGTTCTGTTATCATTTCATACAAGTGCGGAAATGATCAAATCTCTGTTGTGTTGTGATTGCAGGATTAATGGGCCAAGAAATGAAGTGTCAAATGGGCCAATAAATTTGATTGGATCAAGAGAGAATAATGAGAGATTCTATATTTTTTAAATTATCTCTCTCTCTCTTTCTTTTCAAAAACACTTTCTCATTTTTAAATCCTCTCCTATTTTCTAAAAATCTCTCTTCCTTTTCTCTCCCCCTTCCTCTCTTTCTCTATCACTTTATAAAACCCCCCCTTCTCTTCTCACACAATTTTTCTCACTTCTCTCTCTCCCTCTTTCCTCCGATTCTCTTTCCCACCTTCTCTCTTCCCTCTCCCTCCGATCTCTCTTCTTCTTTCTCTTTTCTTTCTCTTCTTCTTCCTCTCCTTTCTTCTTCTCTTCTTCCTCTCCCTTCTTCCCTTCTCTCCCTCTCTCCCGGCTCCGGACAGCAGCAAGCAGCAGCAGCACCGCGTCCAGGCGCCAGCCCCGCGTCGCCCGCACGCCCGCGACCCCGCTGGCCCGTGCCACCCAGCTGCCTGGCCCGAGCCCGCCTGGCCCCTGCCACTCAGCCGCCTGGCCCGCGACCCCGCCTGGCTCGCCGCCTGGGTCCGCCCCGCCCGCGCCCCCCTGGCCAGGCCGCCCGCGGCCCCGTTGGCCGCCGACGTGCATGCTTTTTGCATGCACGTCCCCGCGTGCCCCACGCCGCTCTCTCCTCTCCCTTCTCTCTCGCGTCTCTCTCTTCTCTCTCGTCTCTCTCTCTCCTCTCGCGCCTCTCTCCCCTCTCCACGCGCTCTCTCTCTCTCTCTATTTCTCTCTTTTCTCTCTCCTCTCTCTCTCGCGCCGCTCTCTCTCTCTCTATTTTCTCGCCTCTCTCTCTTCTCTCTCTCTATCTCTCTCTCGTTCTCCTCTCCCGTTTCTCTCTCTCACGTCTCTCTCTTGTTCTCTCTTTTTCTTTATCTATTCTTTGGTGTAATTGTTGATGTTGTTGGGCTGGAATACTTTATTTCTTTGTTAAACATTTTTACTGTTTAGTAGATCGTAAAGTTGAATCATGTCTCATATTCTCTCATTCCTCCTCTCTCTCTTTATTTACCAGTTTAATTAGTTTAGTTTTACTTAATGCAACTTAGTTTAAATATCACCACGCTATTTTCCTAACTAAAAACCCACGTTTTCAACTCTAAAATCTAGTTCTCCGTGGATTCGACTCGGCTCTCACCACTTAACTATTGTCAAAATAATTAGTGTAGGCCGATAATTTTGAGATTGTTAGTCGCGTTTGTAACGACGCATTCGTGGGCTATCAATTTTGGCGCCGTTGCCGGGGAATTAGATTTTTAGTTTTGATAATTTTGGTGTTTTGTGTATATATTCAGGCTAACATTTTCTTTCTTTTTGTAGGTATCAAATAAAAAGTGAAAAAAAAATCCGAAATTGTATGAAAAAAAAAGGGTAAGTGAGGTGAGTTTCTTCTCTCACTCTTTCCATTTGTTTTCATTTCCAAAAGAACGAGGGATTGCGTTGAGGTAAGTACCATTAAAACCCTCTTGATTGAGTTTCCTTTTTTAGTTGCCATGTTTAGACAATTAATAAAAAAAATCAAAAAAAATCAATCACTTGAATCCAATAAAAGATGTCATGTCAAGATTAGAAACTCTCCATCTTTAGGACATGCATCATTTAGACTTCCATCTTTAGGTAATTTCTTTTCTTTGAAAAGTTTCCTTTCTTGTCGAACATTGCGGGAGGCAAGGTGAGAATCTCAACTTCTTAAAAGCATGATCATGCATTGCCATGCTTGCATAGAATCCCTGCTTGATTTTGTGGTGTGTACATCATTTCTAAAATATTTTAAGGGCAGTTTCCTTAACAAGATAAGGTGGGGATTTGATCACCTTCCTTAGCCCACAAACCACAACTTCCTGCATCTTTTGCATTCCCAAGCCCAATAAAAGAAAGTAGAAACTTGACCTAGGGTTCGCTTTGAGACTTAGGCCCACTTGGGCCCACTATCAAGTTTGGAGACTGGTGTCTAAGGCTAGAGGTTCATAGGCAAACGCCTAAGTGGACAAGTGGTTATTTAATTAGGTCCCTGCGAGAGCAGGGGGAACCTCCCACTCTCCCACCTCTTACCTGGCCAGTTAACGGGCTTGAGAGTGGATTTGAGTTAGGCCACAGTTGATTAGTGAGAAATCAAATGTTTAGGGAACCATAGGTGTCATAGGATTAATTGTTTGCTAACTTGTGTGAAAATATTTAAAAAAAAATCAAATATTTCAAAACAACAAAAAAACAATTAAAAAAAAAAAGAGGATTTATGTGGGTTGACAATCATGGTTATGAAAGGGGCATCATTTGGACAATTGGATCAGCCCATTATGGTATTCACTCTCAACCTAACCCACTTTATCCATCAACCTCTACTTACCAGTCCAATGGCTCCAAATGGACTCAAGCCCATCTGATTCATGGTCACCCCATTAAAGATCACATGTATGATTCAGGGTGGAGGAAATATGTTGACCCACTTACATCTCATCACCTCCCTCAACCCAAGAACAGACCCAAACCTTTCAAGTGTTATCCACACCCACTCGTTACTCAAAAGTTGACCAAGGTGTCTCCCCTGAAAAATTGAGTTACTCTATCAAGATCCTCAAGGGGAAATTCAAGGACCCTTTCTAGGTGCCGAAATCATATCATGGTTCGATCAAAATTTTTTGGCATTGATCTTCCTGTGTGTTTAACAAATGCCCTGAAGGCACACCCTTCCAACCACTCGGAGAAGTAATGCCACACTTAACACTTAGAGATCAACCTATTCTGGCCCAAGCCCAAAGTCCACCTATCCACAACTTTCAACATTGGCCCAATGCCAAATTGATATTCATGACAAAAGCCATCATGAGGGACATGTATATCCACAGTCCACTTATACTTCTCCCCCGCAATCAGGCCTATGTGATGATCAATTTGGGCAATTTATGCAAAAATTCCATGATAACCAACAAGTCTTTGAGCAAACATTCGCCCATAAACAACAAGAATTAGAGCAATCCTTTGTCAAAACTGACCTCCTGATTGCTCAACTCATAGAAATCAAAAGGGGGAGGAAAGATGGCAATCACCATGTCAACCCATTGACAATCATGAACATCATTATCTTGATTGTGACCGACAACTTGATTCTCAAATTCCATTCGAAACTTCTCAGTCCAATATGATTGTGGACATGCCCACTTGGAAAATAGAGATAATTAATGAGTCAAATCAAGAGGAGATGGGTGCCACTAAAAATCAATCCTTACTCTTGGCCCAACTTGAAACTGATCATCAAGAAGACTTCATCCATAATGTCATACTTGAGGAAAGCTCTAGTGAGTTAGCTGAACTCAAGTTGGGGGGAGACAAAAAAGAATGTCATCTAGATGTTGGGCCCAAGTTTGATGTGACATTGTTTCAAGTGGGTGACAAAGAAAAGTGAGTGTGGAGAAAGAGTTGGGTGTAATCATCAATCATTCTTATTGGGTAAGAGATGAATTAGCAATTCTGCCTAAAGTCCACATTGACTGGGTCTCTCTTGATGTGAGAAAAACATAGAATTCCTACCTCTTCCTGACCTTGGCAAATCCAACATGTTCGTGGACATGCTACCACTAGCTGATGGGTCAACTGCACTTGAACCTCTTAAGCATCCTTATGCTGAAAGTCATTTCATTCCAGATCATGCTGCTATCTTTGACACAAGTCAGCCTATGGAGTTCAACAATCCTCTGAGCATTCAACTCAATCTGACCACATCATGAAAGAGGATCTGAAAATGGAAGTTGTGGGTGAAAATGATGAAAATAATAAAGTCCAAATGAAGTGCTCAACACATATAAAGATCTTAAGTGTACAAATGAATATTTCTCAATTGAAGATATGATCCTGAATGCCTCAATTTCTCTATCATTACTAATCTGCAGGGTACATTTGGACCACTTGACCCACCATGGTCGATGATGCCTTACAAAGCAAGAATTTGGCGTCAATTGATTGGGGTGTTACGTGAGCTTGTTCCATCCATGTGTCTGGCTGAAGACATTAAACTTAGCGCTTGTTGGGAGGCAACCCAATATTTTTAGGAAAATTGATTTCTCTTGATTAGTTTTTATTTTGTGTCTTAGGTGTTTGCTGGCCACTATCCTTTGATGAAGCTAGTGTGCAACCACCCGCATGTGATCATCAGGTTGCATCTCTCCTTTTTAACTTACATTGACTTTATTCTATTTTCATTACTTTTAGGCCATTGAGGACAATGTTATTTAAGTTGGGGGGAGAGACAAATTGTATTTCAATTTTTGTCCCTAACATTGTGCTTCATGCTTCATATTTCATGCAAGAATTTTTTTTTTCTAGCTTGACTCATAGTGTGTACTTGTGAAGGTGGTGAGTTGAAGGGGTGAGTTAACTAGTTATGTTTTTAGCATCTTCCTCAAAATACATTTGAAATTTCATGAACATAGTAAAGTATTGTTAGGAGCTATTCAAATGGATGATGAGAGTTTTACCGAACATTCAGGTTGATTGATTGATATTCTACATTCCTATTGATGACCAATCGTGGGGAAAAAGCTACCTGCCTACAAATAAATGTGAAAATGTTGGAGTAGAAAAAAAAAAAAAAAAAAAAAAAGAAGAAACATGGAAAATGCCCCTGATCTTAGTAACCGGGCCTGTGGCTCCTAAGGTAAGAGTTGAGACTCGCGTCAAACGGTGAAGGAAGTGCAGCACCATGTAAATGAAAAGAAAAAAAAAGAGCATGAAAAAAATTAGGCAGAGTGAAAGCTACCTGTAATTCGAGGATCGAATTTAAGGAGTGTAGAGATGACCATCCTTGAGTGATAGGTAAAAAGCACATGCATTCTCTTTTTGATGCTCAAACATTGAACAAAAAGTTATGAAATTTTGTGTGTATCTTGAGGAACTGTCTAATGACGTGAACACATATTGCCTTTGACACTCTCGACTGGAACTTGAAATACTTATGATCAAGCACTCGCATTCTTACTATCTTGCCATGAAATATGATGTTTGAACTCTTGTTTGTCCCAATTATTTACTTATGTGCATTGCTAAGGGACTAGCAATGAGTAAGTTGGGGTGTGATAATTGCATAATTGTTATGAATAATCGTGCCATTTGATTGACAAATAATTGATAATTTCATAAGTTCTGTTATCATTTCATTACAAGTGCGGAAATTGATCAAATCTCTGTTGTGTTGTGATTGCAGGATTAATGGGCCAAGAAATGAAGTGTCAAATGGGCCAATAAATTTGATTGGATCAAGAGAGAATAATGAGAGATTCTATATTTTTTTAAAATTCCCTCTCTCTCTTTCTTTTCAAAAACACTTTCTCATTTTTAAAATCCCTCTCCTATTTTCTAAAAATCTCTCTTTCCTTTTCTCTCTCCCCCTTCCTCTCTTTCTCTATCACTTTATAAACCCCCCCTCTCTCATTCTCACACAATTTTTCTCACTTCTCTCTCCCTCTTCCTCCGATTTCTTTCCACCTTCTCTCTTCCCCTCTCTCCTCGATCTCTCTTCTCTTTCTCTTCTTCTTTCTCTTCTTCTTCCTCTCCTTTTCTTCTTCTCTTCTTCCTCTTCCTTCTTCCCTTCTCTTCCCTCTCTCCCGGCTCCGGACAGCAGCAAGCAGCAGCAGCACCGCGTCCAGGCGCCAGCCCCGCGTCGCCCGCACGCCCGCGACCCCGCCTGGCCCGTGCCACCCAGCTGCCTGGCCCGAGCCCGCCTGGCCCCTGCCGCTCAGCCGCCTGGCCCGCGACCCCGCCTGGCTCGCCGCCTGGGTCCGCCCCGCCCGCGCCAACTGGCCGCGCCCGCCAGCGCCCGCGCCCCTGGCCAGGCCGCCCGCGCGCACCGTTGGCCGCCGACGTGCATGCTTTTTGCATGCACGTCCCCGCGTGCCCCACGCCCGCTCTCTCCTCTCCCTTCTCTCTCGCGTCTCTCTCTTCTCTCTCGTCTCTCTCTCTCTCCTCTCGCGCCTCTCTCCCCTCTCCACGCGCTCTCTCTCTTCTCTCTATTTTCTCTCTTTTCTCTCTCCTCTCTCTCTCGCGCCGCTCTCTCCTCTCTCTATTTTCTCGCCTCTCTCTTCTCTCTCCTCTATCTCTCTCTCGTTTCTCTCTCTCCCGTTTCCTCTCTCACGTCTCTCTCTTGTTCTCTCTTTTTCTTTTATCTATTTCTTTGGTGTAATTGTTGATGTTTGTTGGGTGGAATACTTTATTTCTTTGTTAAACATTTTTACTGTTTAGTAGATCGTAAAGTTGAATCATGTCTCATATTCTCTCATTCCCTCCTTCTCTCTCTTTATTTACCCAGTTTAATTAGTTTAGTTTTACTTAATGCAACTTAGTTTAAATATCACCACGCTATTTTCCTAACTAAAAACCCAACGTTTTCAACTCTAAAATCTAGTTCTCCGTGGATTCGACTCGGCTCTCACCACTTAACTATGTCAAATAATTAGTGTAGGCCGATAATTTTGAGATTGTTAGTCGCGTTTGTAACGACGCATTCGTGGGCTATCAATTTTTGGCGCCGTTGCCGGGGAATTAGATTTTTAGTTTTGATAATTTTGGTGTTTTTTGTATATTCAGGCTAACATTTCTTTCTTTTTGTAGGTATCAAAAAAAAGTGAAAAAAAAATCCGAAAATTGTATGAAAAAAAAAGGGTAAGTGAGGTGAGTTTCCTTCTCTCACTCTTTCCATTTGTTTTCATTTCCAAAAGAACGAGGGATTGCGTTGAAGGTAAGTACCATTAAAACCCTCTTGATTGAGTTTCCTTTTTTTAGTTGCCATGTTTAGACAATTAATAAAAAAAATCAAAAAAATCAATCACTTGAATCCAATAAAAGATGTCATGTCAAGATTAGAAACTCTCCATCTTTAGGACATGCATCATTTAGACTTCCATCTTTAGGTAATTTCTTTTCTTTGAAAAGTTTCCTTTCTTGTCGAACATTGCGGGAGGCAAGGTGAGAATCTCAACTTCATTAAAAAGCATGATCATGCATTGCCATGCTTGCATAGAATCCCTTGCTTGATTTTGTGGTGTGTACATCATTTCTAAAATATTTAAGGGCAGTTTCCTTAACAAGATAAGGGGGGATTTGATCACCCTTCCTTAGCCCACAAACCACAACTTCCTGCATCTTTTGCATTCCCAAGCCCAATAAAAGAAAGTAGAAACTTGACTAGGGTTCGCTTTGAGACTTAGGCCCACTTGGGCCACTATCAGGTTTGGAGACTGGTGTCTAAGGCTAGAGGTTCATAGGCAAACGCCTAAGTGGACAAGTGGTTATTTAATTAGGTCCCTGCGAGAGCAGGGGGAACCTCCCACTCTCCCACCTCTTACCTGGCCAGTTAACGGGCTTGAGAGTGGATTTGAGTTAGGCCACAGTTGATTAGTGAGAAATCAAATGTTTAGGGAACCATAGGTGTCATAGGATTAATGTTTGCTAACTTGTGTGAAAATATTAAAAAAAAAATCAAATATTTCAAAACAACAAAAAAACAATTAAAAAAAAAGAGGATTTATGTGGGTTGACAATCATGGTTATGAAATGGGCACATCATTTGGACAATGGATCAGCCCATTATGGTATTCACTCTCAACCTAACCCACTTATCCATCAACCTCTACTTACCAGTCCAATGGCTCCAAATGGACTCAAGCCCATCTGATTCATGGTCACCCCATTAAAGATCACATGTATGATTCAGGGTGGAGGAAATATGTTGACCCACACATCTCATCACTCCCTCAACCCAAGAACAGACCCAAACCTTTCAAGTGTTATCCACACCCACTCGTTACTCAAAAGTTGACCAAGGTGTCTCCCCTGAAAAATTGAGTTTACTCTATCAAGATCCTCAAGGGGAAATTCAAGGACCCTTTCTAGGTGCCGAAATCATATCATGGTTCGATCAAAATTTTTTTGGCATTGATCTTCCTGTGTGTTTAACAAATGCCCTGAAGGCACACCCTTCCAACCACTCGGAGAAGTAATGCCACACTTAACACTTAGAGATCAACCTATTCTGGCCCAAGCCCAAAGTCCACCTATCCACAACTTTCAACATTGGGCCCAATGCCAAATTGATATTCATGACGAAAGCCATCATGAGGGACATGTATATCCACAGTCCACTTATACTTCTCCCCCGCAATCAGGCCTATGTGATGATCAATTGGGCAATTTATGCAAAAAATTCCATGATAACCAACAAGTCTTTGAGCAAACATTCGCCCATAAACAACAAGAATTAGAGCAATCCTTTGTCAAAACTGACCTCCTGATTGCTCAACTCATAGAAATCAAAAGGGGGAAAGATGGCCAATCACCATGTCAACCCATTGACAATCATGAACATCATTATCTTGATTGTGACCGACAACTTGATTCTCAAATTCCATTCGAAACTTCTCAGTCCAATATGATTGTGGAAATGCCCACTTGGAAAATAAGAGATAATATTAATGAGTCAAATCAAGAGGAGATGGGTGCCAAGTATGATTGTGGACATGCCCACTTGTCATAAATTCTTCAACTCACATTGTGTGAAAATCTTGGTATATCAATGGTGATTTGACGAAGGACAAGTTCTGCTTGTCTGGACACTTTCACTATGCGAGAGTATATGTCTCCGCAAGTATCGAGAATAAATATGCAATTGCTGAGGGGGAGTTTTTTTGTTCTTCAAAAAGAATCATTCAGTTTTCACAATTCTTGCATATCTTTATTCTGATGAAAGATTTTGGAATCATCATCTCAGGAGGAGTTAAAAAATTCACTACTCTTCTTTTTACAAAATTCAAGATTCCTCTTGAGTTTTATCAACTTCCATTCATGATGTGCTCATTAAGTTTGTCAAGAACCTCCAAAATGACTTCTTGATTGATCTACTACATTTTTACAGTCAACTCTCAACTATACTCTTCAGCCTACAGAAATTTAATCTCTTTCAAAGACTGAAGGATCATGTGTGTTTGAATTAAACATCTCTTTTGCAACTAATGTGGGATATAATTGTTCTTAATTTTATAAAATTTTCCTTACATGTATTATTCAACAGAGCAGCAAGGCTCAAATGCTGAGAAAACTACAACCTTCACAATGAATGAAGTGCCATGTATGTCATGAGGTATTTTCTGCTATCTCTGTTCAAAGGGGTTCAACAAAACAAAATAAAAACAAAAGATTTTCTACACATTTCGATGATGACTGAGTAACTGGAAATGTTGGCGTCTTATAAACGTATATTTTCACGTCAAAAGGTTATCATTTGCCCCTTGAAACTGGATAATGAGCAAATATTTAGTAACCAGGGACTATGGTGTGTAAAAAGTATTAGTTCTTGAGTGAACAAGATTTACTACATTTGATAGTTTGATTATTAAAAAAAAAAAGTGTGTCCAAGGAGAATTGCTTAAAATGAACATCTTTGTCTTTCATCAGTTTGCTTAAAGTTGTTAAACTTCATCACAATTGATTCAATCTAAAAGACATTTTCATTTCTTGGATTTGGAGAATATGGTAGTTTGTCATTGGCTGTTGAATGTCCTATATCACTCAAACTATCATTTCAGTGGCTCAACTTACTTAATGAATATATCATGTAGGTTGTTGTGTAACACTTGAGTTATTGTTGGATTTTTTGTAGAAATATGACAAATGAATTCTTTGGCCTCTTAAAAATCCTTGTCAATTTGATTCTATCCATCTTTCATCATTTTAAAGATTTCACATAATTTACAATTTTTTCTCATGCTCATATCTTCAATATTTCTTCAGGCCAGGTCGACATAGCTCCACTCTTGTGTCGACACAGTGGCGGTTCTAGGCGGTTCCTTTTATGGGCACTGGTTTAAGGCTAGCTGTACCTGCGAGTTATCTTACCCCAAAGCCCCTTTTCTTTCCCAGGTCGACCCATAGCCGCCATTTGCCCTTGCAAACGGCAGAAAATTCTTCCTTGCTTTCCTCTTCCCGCCATCTCTGTCTCCATCTTCCTCTCATCATCTCCACCATCTCCTGCTTCCATCTCTTGCCTGGACGATGCCTCCCAAGCACACTCCTCGTCGAGGCGCCAGGGCTAGGGCAACTACCAGGGCGGCTGCTGTTGAAGCGCCTCCCACTGAAAGAAGAAGCAAATGTCGCCATGACCCTGCAGAGCAGCCAGGTGCTTCTTCTCCATCTCCTTCACCATCCAAAAGAGGTAGGATGCCCTCCTCTAGTCGAGGTTCTTCCCAGAGGCAGTCTGCAAACCCTAGGAGAAAGATCTTGTCCACTTCTCCTGAACCCACCGAGGAATCATCCTCCAACTCCTCTGGATCCTCTCAGCCTTCTGAGGCTACTCCATCCAAGCTGGATAGTGAGGGAAAATCTATTCTCAAGCCCAGAGCAGTTGACCTAAATGATGTTGCCTTGGCTAGTGCATTTCCTGAAGTATCGGAATTCTTCAAGTTTCAAGGCTGGCTACCTTTCATTTCTGACTTTCAGACCTTTTACCCTAGACTGGTGCAAGAGTTCTACAAGAACTTAATTGTCTTGCCAGAGGGATATCAGTCTGAGGTTAAAGAAGTCTCCTTTGTGCTATCTACTGAGCTAGCGTCTACATTATTCAAGGTTCCAGATGAGGGTGCGGATTATCATGCTTTTGAATTTGACTTGCATGAAGCCTACTCACTGCTTACTGGTCTCCCTACTGATGAGTCAGATTCTAAGTAGACCTATGTGACTAGGTTAACACAAATACATTCCCACCTGTCTTAAGGTTGATTCATCACATTCTCACCACCATAATCACACCTAAGGTGGTGGAAGAGATAGGCTCACTGACATTCAGAGATTATTATCTACTGCATGAAGAAAGAAATCAAGATAAACTTGCATGTGATCATGTATCAAATAATGTCGAAACCACAAGGAGAATCTACATAGATCTCTACCCTATGCTGCTCATCTTACCTCAGTATTGAACACTTTAGAGTGTCATTTGCTAATGAGCAAGCCAAGTCAATCCCCAAGTCAAACATCTATTGTTTAAAGCATCTGCAAAAGTTTATGGGTTTCAGAATTGAAGGGGATCAAGTAAGAAGAGGTCCATAGTTGTGGCTCAAGTTGCCCCTGCGGATGTGGATCCTCCTCCAGCTGTTCAATACCCACCTCATGATCAAGAAGAATAGCCTCCCACTGAGATTGGAGCCCCCATCCTCAGGACATTCCTCAATCCCCTATTTTCATGTTCTTCACCACTTATCCCTGAAGTGGAACCTCCTTCTTTCATTCCCCAATACCCTGGCTCAGCTTCTACTTCCACTGGTGGACCTTCTGTTCCACCTGAGTTATACTCCTTCTTGGAAGAAAAGTTTGGCACCATCACCTCCTCCATCCAGTAGATGTCAGAGAATTTTGAGCTTCAAATTCAAAGATTAGAGAATTCAGTGAAGGACAGTTCATAAAGCAAAAGGAGGTAGCTGATCATGCCACTCAAGGTTCAATAGGCTAATTGGCACATGGGTGATGCTTCCCTTCAATTGAAAGAACATCAGGACAAGCTTGAGAGGTTCTTGAAGGGATTCTAGCCAACTCTAAAAGAATCTCTTCAAAGTCATGAAGCTGTGACTCAGATATCCAAGACAAGACTCTATTTTGCTCACATGGTAGATGACATGGAAGGTATAAAGAATCTGTCAGCTCACATAGATCATGAAATGTCTACCCTCAAGAGTGAGTTCAAGACTCTCAACAGACATGGTGGATTTGCTAGAGCCTCTTCAGGCTCTCGACCAATATCAACTGATCTTTCTGCATTCCAAGTAAACATATATGACAACTCTCGGAGATTGGAAGAATTGCTGGATACAAGATTGTCTACAATGCAAACTCAGTTGAGATCCAACCTAGCTGCCATGGAGTCAAGACTGAAGAACATAGAGTCTATTCTTCTTCCTATTCGTCCTCCTCCTCCATCCTCTTGACGGATCTTGTCTTTTGATGATGTCAAAGGGGGATAAGGAATATCTTTGTTATGAAGTGAAGAATATCTTTGTATGAAAGTGAATGAATGTCTATGAATGTGAATGGATGCTTGTAAATATCAAACTTTGTATGGTTTTTGGCCATTATGAAATGACATGGTTATTAGTAGCATTGTGTGTTGATTGTGAAAACTGTCAATTGTTACTAAATTGTGCTCAATGGCCTTTGATGAATTGAATGAAAATGTTGAAACATGTTGTTCATTGTCATTCAATGTGTATGTGATTGGATAGTGTGTGAATGAATGGCTTAAAATCTCATTTCATTGAAATTCAAACTTTCATGTTGATTAATGTTGCCATCATCAGAAGGGGGAGATTGTTGGGTTGAGTGTGAATTTAATATATTTTCCTCATGATTTTGATGATGACATGTTGTGATTTTAATGCTAATGAATGGAACATGTTAAATACATCACATATGTAAAACATTGCTCAAAAGGATGTTTCCAAAACATTATATCACATACATTCATGATAATACATTGTACAAATGATTTATGTGTTAATTTTCAGAGGACATATATTACTTGTCATGGTAGTGTCGACACACCCACTGATGGTTTCGACACTAGGCATCATCCCTGAAGCAAATTCATGAAGATAGGGTTCACTGTGTCGACACAGCCCCAGGCAGTGTCGACGCTAGACCCAGTCTCCAGAAAACCCTTTTGCCAGACTAGGACAGTGTGTCGACACAGCCAGTGAGTGTGTCGACACTAGACCATCACCCAGAACATCCTTTTGTGCAATTGGGACAGTGTGTCGACACACTCTGGGATAGTGTCGACACACTACGGTGATTTTCATCTCAAGTTTCACCTGGACACGGGCCTTCTAGGGATCAATTGGATTGACCTTGGATCATGTGCCACGCACTCCAAGGGTTCTTTTGGCCATGTTGGGGCTAAAATACCTATCTAATCAGCCCCCAAAAGCAGAACACCTCAAGAGCTTTCAGAAAAGCCTTTTTGGCGGCAAGATAGAGGTCTCTCCCGTTCCTGCTCTCCATGGTGCTGCTGTGACCCATCTCCATCCTTGCAAAGCACAAGAAGGTAAAGATTGATCTCTGAAGAAGAGGTTGAGATCACTTCCCAAGGGAGCGGATCAAGTAGAAGCAAGCAATTGAGGAGAATTCAAGGAAGATCAGAGGCATCTGTTGCAGAGCATCGCCCAGTTACTTCAAGCTTCAAAGATTTCCTCAATTCAGCCTTCTGCAAGGGAGTTCTTCTAAAGAACATGTTTTCTACTTAATTGTATCAATCTCCAATTGTTCCTGAGTCATTCTTGAGATTGTGCATAGAAGTGTTGCACCAGTCTCTGTGAATGAACTCATTCTAGATCAGATCATTGCTAGAGGATTTGATTCTCATTGTTTTTGATCTAGCTGGTTGTTTGTGACCCTTGTGCTCAGTTGTGTTGAGTTGAACACTCAGTGTGTGGTTGACAGGTGTGCTCAGGTTTCTAGAGTGGTTGTGCTCTAGAGGTTGTGTGTGAGTTGTCTAACTTAGTGTGTTGGAGTTGTCAAGCTCCAGTGTGTGTTGTACTATGGTTGAGTGGTGGAGCCTCACTGTGTGAGGGGTAGATGTAGGAATCACTGGTGTGATTTCCGAACCACCTAAAAATCTTCTATGTAGTGGTTTGATCTGTGATTTGATTTCACTTTGCGCTAGATGCATGCATAGGATTTTCGCTCACACTACCTGATTGATCTAATCACACACTCTATTCACTCAAAACACAATCACACATCAGATCTGTAAATTGCAATTCTAAATTGATCTTGATTCAAAGCATTTTCAAATTGATTAAGCTTCCGCAGTAATGGTCTAGATCTATTCAACCCCCCCCCACACTTCTAGATCTGGTCCATCCATATTCGATCCTTCAATCATGTGATACGATGCGAAAAAAACTAAAAAGAAAACAATGAAAGAAGTCTATGATGCGGAGCTCGAAATGTTGGACACTAATATTCAAGAACAGTTGAGTGAGTATTTGTGTGTTTTTAGTTTTCTTTACTATTTTTTCCAAGGCTGGCATGATTCACCAATATAGTATGTCTATTGTGTTTTAAATTCTTTTAAACTTGCAGGTATTTGTGGGGTGTGATTGCACCAACGCTTTTAAAGGTTTTGAGATATTCGACAGTTTGTGGTTTAACTTTTGTAGATTGACATCTGATGGTGTCAATATAATTAAATCAATTGTACATAAAAAATCTTTGTTGGAGAAGTCATATAAGGACGATGTTTGGGATTTTATCTAGGTGATGTAATACACGTGTTGTTTAATTTTCTATTCCACTTGATTACATCTAACTATTTATTTTAAAAATGCAGAGAAAATTTGATGTTCCATTAGCTTTCGTGATTTTGTAATGAAGGATCTAGATCAAAAATGGAGGTCTTGGAAGTATGACTTGAGAACGAAGTTCTTCACACCATATCAACAAGTGCAACAACACTTTGCATGTTCAGACACAAAAGTACTTGAAGATCAATGGAAAAATCTTGTTCAGATATGGTCTTCGGAGGAATTCAAGGTAATTGGAATTGGATTATAATTAGTCTTTGTACATTAATATCCATAATTATTCTAACAGTTGTCATTTTGATGTGTAGAAACGCAGTGACATAAACAAGCAAAATAGGTCCAAACAGACATTTTTTCACTGCGTTGGTAGTAAAAGTTTTGCTGACATATATCAAGAGGAGGTAACATATATACTCAACATAGAATCTTAGTTCATCTATTCAAAATAATTTTGTTTATCTCTAAGTTAATTATGTACAATGTTGTAGTTTCTAAAAAACTGGGGCCACTCTTGATCGTGGGGACTTATTTATAAGGACTCGTATGAAGAAAGCTGGCGGTCCAGTTAATGAAGAGAGTGCTGCAATGATTGTATAATTAATTAGCTTTGTTAATTGTCTAATGTTCACATAATTCTCATTATGTATGGATATTCTAATGTTCACAAAATTCTCTTTATGATAGTGCTGTAACTTCCTGTTTTATTTAAATTGTAGGATAAAATTCGAGACATTAAGCTGACGCAGCAATCAAGTACATCAAGCTCAATTGCAAGCGTGGGGGACGCTATGAGCAAATTATGGGATGGGACAGAACTGGAAGAGTCTGTGGCATAGGCAAGGGTCCTACCCCAAAGAGCTTGTGGGTTCAAGAAGTGAACAAAAGCTGCGTCAAGACAACGAAAGCCTAAAAGAAAAAATTGATGCTCTCGAAGAAAGAATGAAAATGATTGAGTCTCGTGGCAATAATGAGGTAATGGGTTCTGTTGACATACTTCAATATTAAAATTGCTTAATGTGACAATCTACATATACTTGTGCAGAGTTCTGCAAGTGTTTGTCATGCTCAAAGGAAAAAGCTAAACGAAATCTAACTGAGTAATATGTTGGAATGCATGTATATCTGACATCTATATCCAAAATTTTTAACAGGATTCATTGGCGGGGAGGAGGGTGAGGATCCTAAATTTCTCTAGACAAGTAGTTGCAACGGCATTCTAATGTCTGATGATAATGATAATGTGGTCATGGGGAAGAAGTTAGGTGGTGAGTACTATGAGGTTTCTATACTCATAGCCCATGACCCGACTGCATCTTTGTTTATCAAGATGCAGATAGAAAAAATATGAATGATGATGTTAGGAGTCACATAATATGGTTCAGAGAATATGTAAGTTTATTTATATTTATCTCATTCTTATTTATATGTTGCTAATTGTCAACTCTGATGTTATTTACATTTTTACATGTAACAGGTTGAGCTTGAGGATGATTGATCTTCACCTCCACCCTTTTAGTAAGTAACATAATATGGTCCAAATTTTATACCATCTGAGTTGCACTGGATCTAAGTCTTAATTGAAATGAATGGTAGTTGTAGTTTTTTTTTTCTTGTAGGATTAGCCCAGCTAAGTAATTGTATTATATTAGTCCAAAGATAACAAAAATAAAAAGACTCCACAACTCCAGATTAAAAACATGACCTCTCGAGAAAAAGTCCAGAAGAGATCTTTTGATGTGATCCCGTCCATCTTTCTTGTTTTTGCCCGTCAAGCATCCTAATTAATTATTGTTATTATTTTATGTTAGAAAAAAGTTTCTTGATGCAAGATTCCAAGCCAATCAGGCTTCCTACTTGTTTTATATCGACCTCCAGGCTCTTAATTATGATGAAGCTAGCCCCCCAGTCCAAAGAACCGATCATTTGAACCAACCTAGAAAAGAGGACTTGCCCAAATCGAACTGCTAATTTTGTAGATGAGATATCTAAAGAATCACACAATCCGTGCATCACGGAGGCACGCCAAATCTGGTGAGACCTGGAGATCAAAATTCCGCCGAGTACTTTTAGATGTGTGTCGCAGTAAGGCCTGCAACGGGTCTGTTCCATCACAAGACCAACGCTTCTCTCCAACGTCTGGTCTTATTAAGATCGTAGAACAGAAAATGGCACACCACCAAGTGCATACAACAATGAGTAGAAACATATCTTATTCATCCCCATGCCGTTGATGTCACCTTCCCCCCCCCCCTGACCAGACATCCACATTCACATATATATATATATATCACCTGAAACCACAATGAAATCTTTCATTACTTGCTTCTAATGATGCCCCTGCAGCCGCACCAAATCAGTCATACATGGTTAGAGTTGATTTATGGTTTCATTCTATGTTCACTTTCATGACTTGCTCCCATGATGCCCCTGCAATGATCAATTTTCTTTCTATGTTGATCTTTCTAAAGAAAGGGGTTAATCAGTCTACATCGCAACTTTGCAAGACTCTGTGGAAGAGATCTGAGGGATCTTTTCAAGTTCCATAGGTTGACTAGACTGAAGTGGCGAAGTAGAGGTTGGACCTTGAGGGAACATGCAGTGATGTCTGGTACTAAAGAAGCCAAAGCAGTGAAGCCTCACATTGCAGTACCAGCAGAAAATAACACATGGCTCAATCCATAGAGAGGTGACTTGGGAAAACCCTTGGTTTATTCTCTATTTT
Source organism: Colocasia esculenta (assembly GCA_014218235.1). NCBI lineage: Eukaryota > Viridiplantae > Streptophyta > Magnoliopsida > Alismatales > Araceae > Colocasia > Colocasia esculenta. The sequence goes on from JACBKR010000422.1 coordinate 39,349, forward strand.
GTCACAAAGAAAGCAGAACAGGAGAACCCTCCATTTGTATCAGGAGCAACACTGTACCGGTGTTACCAAACATCACTTTTAGGTGATAGATGATTATATGTGGATATTACATAATCATGTCACACTCATGTTTTAAGAAACATTTCAATTGGTAACTTTGAATACTCATAATCACATCTATATCTTTTTCCCTCTATTGCCCACTTGCATTGATCCTAAGAACATAATCATGCAGATGGTGACCTGAGTATATTTCTTCCCTTGTTTGCTCTCCATTTTTTTTTAACCAATCACGACTCTGCGTTCATGCATTCCTGAAATGTTAAATCTATGACTACTTATCTCTGAATTTCATCATGCCATCCATTCTGATATTCTGTGGCCCAAAGTTGCTTCCTTCATTAGCTTCTTTAAACTGAACACTATCTTAGATCTTGTTCTGTTTCTGTAACAATAGTAGACTCCCTAGGAATCCCTGAGATGCTCTCTAGCTTCATCTTTCCCAGCTGTAGAAGTGGACTAGAAGACAGAGGGTATTGAGGACTTGGGAGCTGATGACATAGCAAAAGAGATCAGGAATGTGAAGAGGCAGAACAATATCACACATGGTCTCTATCTGTTATGATCATCCTCATAGCCATTTGGAAACTCTCATCTTACTAACAATGTGAATGTGACAATGATGTTTGATGTAATCTTTCATTAACATTATGTTTGTTAAACTTTAATATTTTATATATATTAATGTGTTGTGCATTGTGAATGAGTGGGTGTGAATGTGTGTGGATCTAAATGTGGATGTGTATGTGTTGATCTAAATGTGGATTATGGATCTAAATGTGGATGTGTATGTGTGGAACTAAATGTGGATGTATATGATCCAAATGTGAATGTGTGGATCTAAATGTGGATGTGTATGTGTTGATCCAATTGCTTGTGAATGTGGATCTCAAAATGTAGGTGAATGTGGATCCATCTGATATATTATATTTTTTTTTGCTGAACAAAAATGCTTATGGTGTACTCGGCTGTAGGGAACATACTTGCTTACAGTGTATATGGCCGTAGGCACACATACTTGCTTACGGTGTACGTGGCCGTAGGGGCACATGCTTACGGTTTAAAATGTCGTAGGGATCTTCGCAGCTGTAACTAAATATCCTTACAAAAAATATGACTACGGTTAACATCGCCGTAGCGATAAGAGGATATCCTTATGGTGTTACTTACAGCTACTAACATCGTAACTATAGTTCTATACTTATGGAGTTTAAAACACCGTAGCCCTAGCCCTTTGCCGTCGGAGCATAGCCGACGAAACAGTATCGTAGGGTAACACCGTAAGCAAAGACTATGCTTACGATTTTGCTTCTCGACCTACGGTGTTTGGACTAAGCAAAACCTGATTTTCCTGTAGTGAATTAGGTTTGGAGAAAAGGGGTTATCTACGAGTCCAATTTTTGCTTTCAAAGTAGGGTGAATTAACTTTTTAGTTAGCCAATTTGTAGTTAACCTACCCATAGATTACTTAACCCTTAACTAAAGGAACCCGTGTTATAGGCAATTGAACACTAATCAATTGTCCCAATTAATTGTATTTCTCTTAGCCTATCTCGGCCTTCCTCAGGTCCTTCAATCATAGTAGGCCAGTTGATGACGCAAACAAGGGAAAATCAAACACAACTCAGACCAATTGTCACATACCGGATAGAGGTCAAGTTCACATTCGAGTGAGAAGTTATGGTAAGAGATCGGACCCTGACAGTTATGCTAAGTGGTCTAACACATAATTAGCACACATTCAATGCTCAATAAAAGGACGACAGCACATGATCCGCTCTAAGCCGTACACGACTAAGGGAAAATGTAGTGACATGATCTCCTACAAATCTTGAAGTAGTGATGGCAATCAAAGTAGCAACTCCAATAACGGTCTAGAAACCATCCACCTATCTCTAGCATATATTATATAGTACTACAACCACAAGTAAAGGGGACGGGGGATAGCGAGACCTCTCGGCTTTGCTTCTAGACTCTCTTTCTCTCTCCAATTCTCTTTACTTCTCTCAAAAGATCGATTCCTAAGTTGAAAGTCAGAGGGTCTAGCCCAGGAGAACCACCTTGAGATTGACTTCTTGTAGGCCTATTTTGACATCAACTTGATAAGTGTAGCCTCGCTTCCCAGCTCTCAACGTCATTCTGAGCACTGAATCTCAAACCATTAGAATCAAATCTAGTTGGCCCTTACAATTTTTGCTGACCCATGTCATCATGGAGTAACTCTTTATGTAGGAATAAAAGCTAGATGTCAATTTTAATTATTTGATGTAGAGGTTATTGAACCACTCTTATATTTTATCCTTTATTTTGGTGATAACAAAGTTCATGATTACTTAAATATTATGAATATATTTAATATCATGATTTCTTCATAAATACATCATACTATGAAACAATCGTTTCATGATTTGCACTCGAAAGCTAAATATTGTTGTTCAATGCATATCGATTACTGACTGAGTGCCACAACGATTAGAGAACAGAAGTCCACATCGATTACATGAACATCGACTACACTTTCACATCGATTATGCTTTCACGTTGATTACTGTTTAAGTCAACATCGATTATGCTTTCACATTGATTTCAGATTACTTAAACATCGACATCATTCAAACATTGATTTCAGTTCAACATCAATTCACTTAAACATCGACTTCATTCAAACATCAATTTCAATTCAAACATCGATTTCACTTAAACATCGACTTCTCTCAAACATCGATTTCGACTCAACAACGATTTCACCTAGAACATCGATTTCACTCCAACATCGATTACATTTATACATGTATTATGTTCACATCGACTTCATTTCAACATCGATTACATTTATACATGTATTATGTTCACATCGACTTCATTTCAACATCGATTACATTTATACATGCATTATGTTCACATCAACTTCATCTCAACATCGATTACATTTATACATAGATTATGTTCACATCGACTTCACTTCAAACATCGATTACATACATGGATTACATTGAAACATCGATTTCATTGGAACATCGATTATCTTTCACATCGATTACTATTATACTTAAACATCGATACCTCTATATTTCAAATGTTACAGAATGTCTTTGGCGCCAATGAAAACTCAAATGCACTTCATATGCTTAACTTATTATTTCTCTATCTGAAGATCTTTTTGTCTGTCTCCTAGGATCTCTTCCTTCCTGTAACAAAACACCTACATTTTATTTCTAGCTATCTGCAGGAATACAGACAAAAGGCAAAAAGAGGTATGGGCCTGTTGTCAGAAGACCTTTTTATTCTGACTCTATCTTCTATGCATGCAGATATCTAGATTTCCCTCTACATCAAGTGTCTATTAGTTAGAAGAAGAAGAAGAGTAGATAAAGAAGAGATCAGCAATGGCTAGAAGAGTTCCAACGGATCTCTTTAACAGATCTGTTCAAAGCTGCTCTATAAAAAGATGAAGCAAGGTTGAAGAACAAGAAGAGAGCTTTCGTGAAGATTATTCAAAGAGTGTACATCCTGTAAGAAGCCTCAACGCCATATACACTCAAATAAAGAGAGAGAGAACTCGAGCCCATGAAGAAGTGTGCAAGCAGACATCTAAGTCTTCAAGCTTCAAGTTCCTTTCCTCTCTTCACTCTCTCTTTGCTGCATTGTAATTGGGAGAGTCTTCGGCTAAGAGTTTTGAGTTAGTGTCCATTCTTGTACAACTCTCAGTCTGTTCTTTCTTTTCTAAGAAAGAAATATATGTCAGCTGTAGGACTGTATACAGTGAGCCTCTTTCTGTATGAAGAGAAGGCCAGTGGGGTGTGCTGGCAGTTTATGTCCAGCTAAGGGATTGTTCTTATCACTTTCTTTTGGTTAAGGAGAACCTAGCTGGGTTTGGTGTCGGCAGAACCAAGTTGGGGTTGGTTCTAACAGAACCACATTGGGGTTTGTTCCAGGAGGGTACCTTCTTGACCTGTAACAGAAGTGAGTTTCCTTCTCTCGAAAGGAAGTGGACCAGCGGAGCTGGGGGTTTGTATATCCTTGGGGGGATTGTACCCCGGTTAGTGAATCCCAAGATTTGCTTGGGGACTAGATATAGGTCTTCCTTCTGTGAAGTACCGAACCAGGATAAAATTCCTTGTGTTCATTTGTGTGATTGTTTATATTTGCTTCCGTACTGCTACTCTCTATCACACACTATCACATTCACTAACCAAAGTTTTTAAGTTGTGATTTCTGTATTTTAGTTTCAGAATTTTTGTAGTCTTTCTATTCACCCCCCCCCCCTCTAGAAAGCTTGCTGCCATATCCGTAGGCCAACAAGTGGTATCAGAGCCAAGCACTTCCAACATCAAAGAAGATCCAACAATCTAAAGATCAAAGCAAATGGCAACTCAAGGATTTACTGAAGGTCAATCTGTCAATAGACCACCCTTGTTCGACGGTGAAGATTACAACTATTGGAAAACAAGGATGGAATTCTTCCTCCAAGGTTATGATTATCAACTATGGACCATCATTGAAGAGGGAGATCTGATTGTCCTCAACCCAAGAGAAGATGGACGAAAAATGACAGAAAGATGTTGAACCACTCTTATATTTTACTCTTATATTTTGGTGATAACAAAACTTATGATTAATTAAATATTTAATATATTTAATATCATCTTTTCCTAATAAATTAAACATCATGTTTTTCTAATAAATATAAATTTATGGCACTATCGCTGTGTGATTTGCACTAAAAAGCAAATCGATGTCTATTCAATATACATCGATTTCAGTTCACAAAGTGTCACATCGATTTCATAAGTGAAACATCGATTTCAGTCTCACATCGATTTCATAAGTGAAACATTGATTTCAGTCTCACATCGATTTCATAACATCAACATTGATTTCAATCTCACAACGATTTCATAAGTTAAACAACGATTTGGTCATTGTACCGATTTGCTAAGTGAAACAATGATTTGGTCGCTATAACGATTCGGTAAGTGAAATAATGATTTGATCGCTACAATGATTCGTTACAACTTCAACATCGATTTTCTCAAACAACGATTTGCCCTTACTTAAAGAATGATTTGATCAAAATAATGATTTCCTTTCACTTAGACATCGATTCTGTTCAAACATAGATTTCAACTTAAACATCGATTTCCTTTATACTTAGATGTTTCAAATGTCTTTGACGCCTAACAAAAAGTCAAATATTTTCATTTGCGTAATCTTCTATATTTATGATAGAAGATCTTTGTGCTTATCTCTCTAGATCTCTTCTTTCCTGTCAGACAAAAAGAGCTTACCTACCACTTCTGGTGACAGTAGAAAACACAGAAGTTTGATCCTTTTTGACAGAACCACTCTTTTATCTAAACACTTTCTTCTATGCTTGCAGACCTCATAGACCACAAAATATCAAAAGAGAGAAGATGAGCAACGGCTAGAACTCCAACAGATTTGTTCAAAGCTACTCATATAAAAGATGAAGCAAGGCTGAAGAAGAAATAGAGCTTTCTTGAAGATCTGAAAAGGAGTGTACATCCTGTGTGGAACCTCAACTCCACATACACTCAAAGAAAGAGAGGAGCTTAAGCCAAATCAAGAGAAGCTTTCACAGCAGGAGTTTCAAGCGTTCAAGCCTTCCTCTCTTCTCTCTCTCTCTCTCTATGGTCATTGTAAATCTGAGGGGAGAGTTTGCGGCTGAGAGCTAGAGTTCTTAGTGTTCATCTTGTAATAGCTCTTGGTCTATTCTTTCTTTTCTAAGAAAGATTTATGTCCAGCTGTAGGACTGTATACAGTCCGTCTCTTCCTATGTGAAGAGTTGGCCAGTGTAGTTGCTGGTATTTTTTGTCCAGCTGAGGGACTGTGCTCAGTGTAGAACCTAACTGGGGGTTTAAATCTAGCAGAACTGCATTGGGTTTGTACTAGGAGGTTGGCTTCTTGACCTGAAAGAGAAGTGGGCTACCTTCTTGCCCGGGAAGAGAAGAAGACCAGCTGGGGTGCTGGGTGTTGTACTGTCCGTGAGGGGGACTATACCCTTTGTTAGTAAAATCCCAAAGATTACTTTGGGACTGGACGTAGGACTTCCATGTGGAAGGGCCAAACTAGGATAAATTCCTTGTGTCCTTTGTGTGATTGTTTATATTTGCTTCCGCATTGCTACTCTCTATCACACTCAACTAACCAAACTTTTATGTGATAATTTTCTGTGTTTAAGTTTCTATTTCAGATTTCAGAAAAACCTATTCACCCCCCCCCCCCCAGGTTAGCTTGCAGCCGTACCAAAAGGGCCAACAAGTGGTATCAAAGTGAGGTTCTCTGATCAATCAAGGAGATCCAACGATCTTAGAGAAGATCCATGGCAGCTCAAGGATTTGTTCAAGGTCAATCAGTCATCAGACCCTCCACTTTTCAATGGAGAGGAGTACCACCATACTGGAAAATGAGAAAGGAATGCTTCATTCGAGGCACATACTTTGATCAGTGGCTGGTAATAGAGGTAGGTGACTTTGTCATTGTTCCTAATGAAGGTACTACTACCATTACAGCAGTTGATAAAAATAAATCTCTCTAATTTTAAAGCAAAGAACTATTTATGTTGTGCTTTTTCCAAAAAAGAATTTAGTAGAGTATCTGCATGAAATCTGTAAAAGAAATGTGGTATAAACTGCAGAAACTTATGAAGGAACAGATAAAGTAAAAAACAAACTAGGATAGATATCTTGTCTCTCAATATGAGCAATTTAAAATACTTCCAAATGAAAATATTACTCAAATGTATAATAGATTTTCGAGCATAGTAGTTGGTCTAAGTTCTCTTGGCAAAAATCTTTGATGAGGAAACTGTCAGAAAGATACTTAGGTCTTTAACTATTTCTGACCCTAAGGTCACAGCTATTGAAGAAGTCCATCATCTAACCAAGTTTTCCATTGATAATTAATTGGAACTCTCATGGCACATGAAATCATATGGAATGGCTATCTGAAAGCTCTTCCAAGAAAAAACTCACTAATGCTCTTAAGTTGCAACTACTCCTCCACCTCTTCTCTTCTTCTAGTTCAAAAAATGCAGGTTCTGAAGACAGTGATGTAGACGAAGTTCTATTCAAACTTCAGAAGATTCTCAAGAAGAGAAAAAATGGATCGAGAAGGATTCAAAAGAATGAGAGAAAAGAAAAAGAACCAGTCTGCTATGAATGCAGAAACCTGAACATCTAAGACAAGATTGTCCTAGACTAAAGAAGACTAGTCAACCAGAAAAGTCCAAGAAGCAGCACAAGAAATTCAAAAGAAAAGCCATGGTGGCTGCTTAGGACAACGAAGAAGCCACAACTCATAATCATCAAGCTCAGAATCTGAAAAAGAGCAGGTAAGTCTAGCCCTCATGGTAGGACTAAATGAGATATGTTCTGACTCATCTCTTCATTCTTCAAATGATTCAGGGTCAGAATTAGAAGGACTTAGAAGAAGTCCTTAATGAACTATATGAAAAACATAAAAATGTTATAAAAGAATTAAAGAATATGAAAAACAACACTACTTGCTTAGAAAACACCAATTTTGATCTTAAATATGAATTGGAGCAACTAGAAAAACAATTAAAGGACAGTAAAGATAACATTTATCTTTTGAATGAAGATTTAAAAAATAAGAACAATGAAAAACTAGAGTTAGAAGAAAAGTCAAGAACTCTAACTGAACAAAATCTCTATTTAAAGGAATTAGTTAGAAAATTAACTCAAGGAAAAACATCTCTAGCTCTATGCTTAAAAGGATCAAAATCTGGAAAAACAACACAACAGCTTGGTTACATACCTCTGGAAAAAGGAAAACAAGCCATAATTCTAGGAAAATATCATTTACCAAATTTGTAAAAGAAACCAAAATGCCTCAGAAAAAGGCACCTGAAATGAACAAGCTTTATCTAAAGAAAAAGGTTTCTAAAAATTGTCTAAACAATCATCTCAAAGCCAATAAGAACTGTAAAATAGATTACATTCATTGTTGTTCTCACTGTAATAAATTAGGACACACAATAAACATCTGCACAACAAGGCACTTAGTTTGGATTCCTAAAGGTTGTTTTATGCATCTAACCATCAAGGACCCAAAAAGATTTGGGTACCTACTTCTGAATAAGTTGTTTGCAGGATAGCCTTGGAGCATTAGGAACAAAGGATGCTCAAGGCATTGGTGACTGCCGGCTTTTCATCAAACGCTTATCTGAAGAGGGAGTAGTCACAAATTGTTTGTTTTATTTATTATCACCAATTATGTTGGTTTGCAAGTCTCTCTGATCAATGCAGGCAATAATTCTAAAGACTTGACAAACAACATGTGAAAGGTCAAGCTCAACAAACGCAAATACAATAGTAGCTGTCGACACACAATGAGCATCTGTCGATAGATGATTAATCAACAGATCAAAGGAATCATGAAAATCTGACTTGCCTCACATAAAGGGGGGAGTCTCATTCAGGGGAGCACAGACTAAGGGGGAGTTATTCATTAATGTCAATCATTGTGAACCCCTCACTAGTAAGAAATTTCACAAAAAGGGGAGAGAATGCAATGGTGAGATCCTTCCTTTTTAGTTAGTGACAAAAAGGGGGAGAGTATGCATTATCTGTGAATTTTTGTATTTTCTATGCTTTAATATTTTTTGTCAAAAAAATCTCTAAGTTTTGTTTGCCATCACCAAAAAGGGGGAGATTGTTGAACCACTCTTATATTTTGAGATAACAAAACTTATCATTAATTAAATATTAAATATATTTAATTTCATCTTTTTCTAATAAATTATATATCATATTTTCTAATAAATATAAACTTATGGCACTATCGCTGTGTGATTTGCACTGAAATGCAAATCGATGTCTATTCAATATACATCGATTTCAGTTCACAAAGTGCCACATCGATTTCATAAGTGAAACATCGATTTCAGTCTCATCGATTTCATAACTTCAACATCGATTTCACCTCACAACGATTTCATAAGTTAAATAATGATTTGGTCGTTGTACCGATTTGTTAAGTGAAACAACGATTTGGTCGTTTTAACGATTCGATAAGTGAAATAACGATTTGACCGCTACAACGATTCATTACAACTTCAACATCAATTTCCTCAAGCAATGATTTGTTAGAAAACAATGATTTGCCCTAACTTAAAGAACGATTTGCTCAAAATAACGATTTTCTTTCACTAAACATCGATTCTTTTCAAACATAGATTTCAACTTAAACATCAACTTCTTTATACTCAGATGTTCAAATATTTTTGGCACCTAACAAAAAGTCAAATATATTTCATTTGCGTAATCTTCTATCTTTCTGACAGAAGATCTTTTTGCTTATCTCTCTAGATCTCTTCTTTCCTGTCAGACAAAAAGAGCTTACCTACCACTCCTGAGTGATAGTAGAAAACACATAAGTGTGAACCTTTTTGACAGAAACACTCTTTTATCTAAACACTTTCTTCTATGCTTGCAGACCTCGTAGACCACAAAATATCAGAAGAAAGAGAAGATGAGCAACGACTAGAACTCCAACGGATTTGTTCAAAGCTGCTCATACAAAAGATGATGCAAGGCTGAAGAAGAAGATAGAGCTTTCTTGAAGATCTGTAAAGGAGTGTACATCCTGTGAGGAACCTCAACTCCACATACACTCAAAGAAAGAGAGGAGCTCGAGTCAAATCAAGAGAAGCTTTTCACAACAGGAGTTTCAAAGCGTTCAAGCCTTCCTCTCTTCTCTCTCTCTCTCTCTGTGTGGTCATTGTAAATCTGAGGGGAGAGTTGTGGCTGAGAGCTAGAGTTCTTAGTGTTCATCTTGTAATAGCTCTGGTCTGTTCTTTTGTTTCTAATAAAGATTTCTGTCCAGCTGTAGGACTGTATACAGTGCGTCTCTTTCTACGTGAAGAGTTGGCCAGTGTAGTTGCTGGCATTTTTTTTGTCCAGCTGAGGGACTGTACTCAGTGGTAGAACCTAGCTGGGGGTTTAAGTCTAGTAGAACCACACTAGGGTTTGAACCAGGAGGTTGGCTTCTTGACTTGAAAGAGAAGTGGGCTGCCTTCTTGCCCGGGAAAGAGAAGAAGACCAGCTGGGGTGCTGGGTGTTGTACTGCCCGTGAGGGGGACTGTACCCTTGGTTAGTAAAATCCCAAGAGATTGCTTGGGGACTAGACGTAGGACTTCTTGTGGGAAGGGCCGAACCAGGATAAATTCTTGTGTCCTTTGTGTGATTGTTTATTTGCTTCCGCATTGCTACTCTCTATCACACTCAACTAACTAAACTTTCAAGTGATAATTTTCTGTGTTTAAGTTTCTATTTCAGATTTCAGAAAAATCTATTCACCAACCCCCCTCTAGGTTAGCTTGCTTCCGTACCAAAAGGGCCAACAAAAGATGCTTTCCCAAAATTAGTAAAGCTAAAAATCTCATATGCTGTGCCCTGACAAGAAGCGAATTCAACAAGTTCTCAGCATGCAAATCAGCAAAAGAAATGTGGAGCAAGTTGAAGCTCACATACGAAGGAAAAGTCATAGTCAAAGAAACCAGGATTGACATCTTGGTCACTCAATATGAGAAGTTCCAAATGCTGACAGGTGAGACCTTTACACAAATGTATAGTAGATTTACTAACATAACTAATGGTCTTGCAGGGCTTGGAAAGATGTACAACACTAGAGATATGGTAAGAAAGATTCTTAGATCTCTACCAAGCTAGTGGACTCCAAAAGTTACAGCCATCAAAGAAGCTAATGATCTTACAACTATGTCATTAGAAAAGCTTATAGGATCATTGATGGCACATGAGATCAATATGGAGCGACTATCTGAAAGCTCATGCAAGAAGAAATTTACTAATGCTCTTAAAGTCATAGTTGCTCCTCCCACCTCCTCTTCTTCTATTTCAGAAAATGCAAGTTCTAAAGATAGTGATGTTGATGATGTCCTATCAAAACTTCAGAAGATCCTTAAGAAGAAGAAGAATGGATCAAGAATGATCCAAAAGAAGGAGAAAAAGGAAAAAGGACCAGTCTGATATGAATGCAGAAAACCTAGACATCTAAGAACAGATTGTCCTAAACTCAGGAAGACTGGTCAGCCAGAAAAACAAAAATGAAGCACAAGAAATTCAAAAGAAAAGCCATGGTTTCTGCTTGGGATAATGAAGAAGTCACCACTTCTGATTCATCAACTTCAGATTCAGAAAAGGAGCAAGTAAGTCTAGCCCTCATGGTAAGACTAGATGAGGTACTTTCTGACCTGTCTTTTAATTCGTGTACTGATTCAGGGTCAGAGTCTGAAGACTTAAAAGATGACTTTAATGAACTTTATGAAAAACATAAAAGTGTTGCAAAAGAATTAAAGAATCTGAAAAATAACATTACTTGCTTAGAAAACACCAATTCTGATCTTAAATCTGAAATGGAACAATTAGAAACACAATTAAAGGAAAGTTAAGATAATAATTATCTTTTGAATGAAGATTTAAAAAACAAGAACAATGAAAAATTAGAGTTAGAAGAAAAATTGAAAACTCTAACTGAAGAAAATCTTTATTTAAAAGAATCAGTTAGAAAATTAACAAAAGGTAAAACCTCTCTAACTCTATGCTTAAAAAGCTCCAAAACTGACATCAATAAAAAAGGCATTGGATACAAACCTTCTGAAAAAGGAAAACAAGTCATATTTCCTCAAAAATATCCATTGCCAAAATTTGTGAACGAAACCAAGATGCCTCAGAAAAAGGCCCCTGTAATGAACAAGTTCTATTAAAAGAAAAATGTTTCTAAAAATCATGTTCTAAATAGATATCACATAGATAATAAGAACTGCAAAACATATGACTTTCACTGTTGTTCTCATTGCAAAAAATTAGGACACACTGTAAACACCTGCACAACCAGGCGCCTAGTATGGATTCTGAAAAGATATTTTCATGCATCTAACCATCAAGGACCCAAAGATTTGGGTACCTTATGAATAAGTTGTTTGTGATGTTCAGTCTGTTCCATGTAATTTTAATTAATTACATATTTATTTTGGTGATTAAAAAAACCAAACAAAACCCTATCAAAAAGTTCTAACACATATTTCATAGGTCTTAAGTACAGGAAATATACCAAGGTCAAACAAGCCAATATTGGTAAGTATCACCTTTCTGAAGCTTTAATCTTTTCAAGATCATATTTCTCTAAGTCCACACCGACTCTTGTTGAAAGCCACAATGATTTCCTTATGTGTGTAACGATTTAAATAAGAGCTATAACGATTTAATATCATAACGATTTCTTTATAAGACTGAGATATCATGTGGTTTCAAACAAGTCGTTCTCGTAACGATCCTTAAGTCATTGTAACGATTTCTTTAGAACTCGTAACGACATGCTCGTCACAACGACTCTTTAAGTCATCGCAACGATTTCTTAAGAACTCGTAACAACTTCCCGTCGTAACAATTCCTTAAGTCATAATGATTTCTTTAGAACTCGTAACGACTTGCTCGTCGCAATGACTCTTTAAGTCATCGCAATGATTTCTTTAGAACTCGTAACGACTTGCCTGTCGTAACGATTCCTTAAGTCATCGTAACGATTTCTTTAGAACTCGTAACGACTTTGCTCGTCGCAATGACTCTTTAAGTTATCACAACGATTTATTTTGCACTCATAACGATTTCTTTAGCGCTCATAACGATTTGCTTCGCGCAATGATTTCTTTAGAGCTCATAACGATTTGCTTCGCGCAACGATTTCTTTAGAGCTCATAATGATTTACTTCGCGCAACGATTTCTTTAGAGATCATAACGATTTGCTTCACACAACGATTTCTTTAGAGATCATAACGATTTGCTTCGCGCAACGATTTCTTTAGAGTTCATAACGATTTGTTAAGTATTCATAACAATTTCTTCATTGAACACATCGACTTACTTGCCATAACGATTTCCTCAGTATTCATAACGATTCTTTAATGAATACAACGATTTGCTCTCTATAATGACTTGTTGGTATTCATAACGATTTCATAAGTTATATAGACAACGACTTTATGGTTTATATCGACTTGATATTTATCTTATCTCTTAAAGCATTGAATAGTCAAAGTCTTCTCTTATCTGTCTGACTGCTGTGCATTAATGAAGATAGAACGTATCTCTGCATGCATGCAGATGATATCTTTTCATTATCATGCATATTCTGTCAACATCTTTTAGAACAAGCTATTTGGCATTGCTATTTTGGTGAATATTCACATCAACGTTTACTAACAACAAGAGACAGCCTAGCTGTCTACTGTTCTAGCATTTAATATGTGCAGGGTCCTAAAGACATTCTGTCATACAACGTTGGACCATATAGATGCCAGAAGATCTTATCTCTTTGCATGCTCAACTGGATAAAAGATTGTTGAAGCTTCCAGATGTCAAGCAGTCTAACGTCTACCAATCTAAGAGACAACGGTTACTTCAACGGTCGTATTACAAATGGAGATATAAATACAAGACAGAAGTTCAGAAGAAGACGGATGATGAACGAACAAGCAATTCAAATCTTCTCATAGAATTCTAGAGCCAAGAACCTCATTCCTTTTCGTGTTGCTCTTTGCTCTTCACATTGTAATGAAAATCTTGAGAGAGCTCGTGTAGTTCTGAGAGTCTTCTGTGTTTCTTGATCTTTTACTCTCAGTCCTGCTTGCTTCAGATCTTAGCTTGTTGAAGCTTGATCTAGGGGCTTGATTTCCAGCTCTTCCTTGTGTGTGTTGTTTCCCTTCGGTTGAGAAGGAAGACCTGGTGGGATCCAGGGTGTTGTTTCCCTTCTGTTGAGAAGGAAGACCTAGTGGGGTATCCAGGGTGGTGTAATTCCCTTTGTGAAGGAGAGACCAGCTGAGCTGGGTGTTGTAGTGTCCATAGGGGGACTGTACCCTAGTTAGTGGTATCCTGAGTTGTTGCTCAGGGATTGGACGTAGGACTCCTAAGGAGAGGAGGTTCGAACCAGGATAATTTCTTGTGTTGTGTGGTTGTTTTTCTTGTGTGATTGCTCTTTGAACTAACTGTTATTAACCTTCATCGAAGAACGTATTTGTGTGAATGTTTTAAGTACAGGTACTAATCAAATATTTTTTTTAAAAGACCATTCACCCCCCCCCCTGGGCTTGTCAACTGGGCAACAGTTTGTAGGATAGCCTTGAAGCATCAGGAACAAAGGATGCTCAAGGCATTGGTGACTAACAGCTCTTCATCAAACTTATATCTGAAGAGGGAGTAGTCACAGATTTGTATTTAAATTTATAATACTACTAACAATGGTTTGCAAGTCTTTCTATTTTTCAGATCAATACAGGGAAAAATCTGGACTTGACAAACAACAAGTGGATATGTCAGGAAACAACAAGACCAACAAGTGAAAATTCCTGAAAATCTGAATGAGCCTCACATTCAGGGGGAGCAAATACTAAGGGGGAGCAATAAATACTGACAATAGTAAACGTATTGTTGAACCCCTCTCCTTAAATCTCATAACATATTGGTAAGAAGTCTCTACAAAAGAGGTGAATGAAATGGTAAGATCCTTCTTTTTTGGTTATTGACAAAAAAGGGGAGAGTATTTTATGCTATGAATTTTCTGTTCATTAGTTGTATTGAATAATTGTTGAAAATTCACATAAGTTTGGCATCACCAAAAAGAGGGAGATTGTTGCCCCACTCTTATATTTTATCCTTTATTTTGGAGATAACAAAACTCATGATTAACTTAAATATTATGAATATTTAATATCATGATTTCCTCATAAATACATCATACTATGGCACAATCGTTTCATGATTTACACTTGAATGCTAAATGATTGTTGTTCAATGCATATCGATTACTAATTGAGTGCCACATCAATTAGAGAACAGAAGTCCACATCGATTACATGAACATCGACTATACTTTCACATTGATTATGCTTTCACATCGATTACTATTCAAGTCAACATCGATTATGCTTTCACATCGATTTCGGATCACTTAAACATTGACTTCATTCAAACATCGATTTCAGTTTAACATCGATTTCACTTAAACATCGACTTCATTCAAACATCGATTTCAGTTCAAAGATCGATTTCACCTAAACATCGACTTCTCTCAAACATCGATTTCGATTCAACAACGATTTCACCTAGAACATCGATTTCACTCCAACATCGATTATGCCTAAACATCGATTACATTTATACATGGATTATGTTCACATCGACTTCATTTCAACATCGATTACATTTATGCATGGATTATGTTCACATCGACTTCATCTCAACATCAATTACATTTATACATGGATTATGTTCACATCGACTTCACTTCAAACATCAATTATTATACATGGATTACATTGAAACATCGATTTCATTGGAACATCAATTATCTTTCACATCAATTACTATTATACTTAAACATCGATTACCTCTATATTTTAAATGTTTCAGAATGTCTTTGGCGCCCAATGAAAACTCAAATGCACTTCATATGCTTAACTTATTATTTCTCTATCTGAAGATCTTTTTGTTTGTCTCCTAGAATCTCTTCTTCCTGCAACAAAAATACCTACATTTTATTTCTAGCTATCTGCATGAAATACAGACAAAAGGCAAAAAGAGGTATGGGCCTGTTGTTAGAAGACCTTTTTAGTCTGACTCTATCTTCTGTGCCTGCAGATATCTAGACTACCCTCTACACCAAGTGTCTGTTAGTTAGAAGAAGAAGAAGAGCAGATAAAGAAAGAGATCAGTAATGGCTAGAAGAGTTCCAACGGATCTCTTTAACGGATTTGTTCAAAGTTGCTCTATAAAAAGATGAAGCAAGGTTGAAGAACAAGAAGAGAGCTTTCCTGAAGATTATTCAAAGAGTGTACATCCTGTAAGAAACCTCAACGCCATATACACTCAAAGAAAGAGAGAAAGAGCTCGAGCCCAAGAAGAAGTGTGCAAGCAGACATCTGAAGTCTTCAATCTTCAAGTTCCTTCCTCTCTTCAATCTCTCTGTGCTGCATTGTAATTTTAGGGAGAGTCTTTCGGCTGAGAGTTTGAGTTAGTGTCCATTCTTGTACAACTCTCAATCTATTCTTTCTTTTCTAAGAAAGATTTCTATCTAGCTGTATGACTGTATACAGAGAGCCTCTTCCTGTGTGAAGAGAAGGCCAGTTGGGTTGCTGGCGATTTCTGTCCAGCTAGGGACTGTTCTTAGCACTTCCTTTTAGTTAAGGGAAGAACCTAGCTGGGGTTGTTGTCAATAGAACAATGTTGGGGTTTGCTCCATCAGAACCGCACTGGGGTTTGTTCTAGGAGGGTACCTTCTTGACCTGTAACGAAAGTGAGTTTCCTTCCTACTTAGAAAGGAAGAGGACCAGCGGGGAGCTGGGGGTTTGTATATCCTTGGGGGGGTTGTACCTCGGTTAGTGAATCCCAAGATTTGCTTGGGGAATAGACATAGGTCTTCCTTCTGTGAAGTACCAAACAAGGATAAAATTATTTGTGTTCATTTGTGTGATTGTTTATATTTGCTTCCGCATTGCTACTCTCTATCACACACTATCACATTCACTAACCAAAGTTTTAAGTTGTGAATTTTGTGTTTTAGTTTCAGAATTTCTGTAGCCTTTATAGTCACCCCCCCTCTAGAAAGCTTGCTACCATATCCGTGGGCAAACAGAGGTCAATGGCTCTGATCTACAGTTTTAAAGTGTTGGCCACACTACGAGGGTGAATGGATTAAGATCATAATATTAAAAAATAAAAACAATGTTCAAGCGAATTAGTTTAAGCACAACATGATAACGAAATGTGCAGAAAGCAAGAAAGCATGGAAGCAAGCATAAGAAGATGCAATAATTTTAACCTGTTTAGAGTTGAACAACCTCAGCCTCTTATGTCCAATCCCCAATGATAATACCCACTGAGCTTTCCACTAATCGCCTAAACTAGGCACACAATGCTTGGTGCAAAACCCACACCTAGACCAAGTCATTCTCTCACGAAGGTAACAAGTCCTAACTACGTCAATCCTCCTCTCAATAGTGAGAAATAATCACCTGACATTGCAATTCTTAATAGATGGCACAGGGTACGCAAGTCCCAACTTCCTAAAAAGTAAATGGCAAATGAGTGTCTTCTTAAAAGACTGATATAGCAAACAAAAAACTCTGTAGTCAAACTCGATAAAAAGTAATGATAAGAAAAATAGAAGTTTGTTGTCGATGGTTGAAATGGCTCGACGGTAGAAGATCACAGAGCTTTTGTCGAGTAACACTCTCCCCTCTATGAAAGTTCAAGGAATGCTTAAAGGTGAAGCTTGAGTAGGGACGTGATTGTAGGAATGTTGGTTGAGTATACACTATCTTTTCTTTGAACGAAGGCTTATAGCAATTGTATGATCTCTTTTCTCTTCTCATTTAATTTGCTCTCATAGTCTTTTAATTTCTTTGGTCATATTAAAAACAATTGTAAAAACATGAATGTTAGAGTTTTTTAGTCATTCCCTTCTTTTGTCCCTTAGGCTTGCTCATGTAGCATTTAATGACCATTGTGATTTGATAGGGTCTTGATATCTCTCTAAACCTTGAGACTGTAACTATTTTATCTGGTCTTTTCTTTTTTTATCTAAAATGTATAGTCAAATTAAAAAATAGATTTTCTAGCAACGAGGATTTTATTCTCATTGTAGACCATTAACATATAAAAATATTTGAAGTGCTAGACGTATATTGAAAGATCCTATTTTAAGTAGCATTATAGCCTGATAAAAATGAACTTGCATGGCTACGGACATAAATGGGACATTGTGTCCTTACATTGCCCAGGACAATCACCTTTCCCTATAGCATAGCTATTATTATTGTAACGTAGCGCATTTTTTGGATCTTCGTGGATCCTCGCTTAGTGGTCGTTTGGATCCGTGTTTACTGGCTCTGGTGTGGTGCTCATGACTAATGTGGGGTCATTAAGCCTTGATCGTGGTTTTTCGTGCGTTGTGTGGGTCATAGGGGGGCGGCAGTTTAGGCCCATAGAACTGGTTGGTTCACTGGTTGTGAACGCGACAGGGGTGTGCGTCGCGTTCTTAACGTGACAACCCTGGTGGTCAGCCGATCGAGAGGCGGTCTTCATCTGCATGTGTGCCGCGTGTCGCGCGCTAGGCGGCATACTGACATCGGCCTTGCGAAGGCGATGCCCTACACTGTCGCGTTCAGGTTGCGACGGAGGGGTACGTCGCGTTCTCAACCACAAACAGTTCTTAACCCTGGTCAACCAGACAGAGCTGGGCAAGCTCTATTTGGCCAGGGGGAGGAGCTACTGTGGGGAATCTCGGGCGATTTGGCGTGTTGGGGTTGTTTTCGACATGGTATCGCCGCGAGGATGTGCCCAGCTAGCAAGCCCAGAGGGGGGGTGAATGGGATTCTTAAAATTTGAGTACGTAACCCTGTTCATAAAAACGTTTACATGAAAACACACTTCGATGACTGTTAGTGTTAGTAAAAGGTGTATAGCAACACAAGGCAATCAAACACAAGATACAAGGAATTTATCCTAGTTCGGACCTCCTCTCCACAGGAGTCCTACATCCAGTCCCTGAGCAACAACTCAGGTTTTCACTACCCAAGGGTACAGTCCCCTTCAAGGACACTTACACACCCAGCCGCAATTGGTCTTCTCTTCACAACCCAAAGAGGAATTACAACACCCTGGATCCCACCAGGTCTTCCTTCTACATGAAGGGAAAAAACACCCTGGAACCCACCAGGTCTTCCTTCAACACGAAGGGAAAGAACATAGGAATGTATTCAAGAGATGATACGCCCCTAGACCAAGCTTAAAGACCAACGCTCGATCTGAAGCAATGACTGAGAGAGAAAGTTCTACGATGAGGAACACTCTCAGTATACAGAAGCTCTCAAGACTAACACAATGAATGCAGAGAGCTAAGAACTAAGAGCTGGACAAGCAAAGGAGTGAAGCTTCGCTCTTTCAGATGCTCCTTGTAAAAGATTGACGTAAGTTTTTTTTTGTTTCTGGAGCTTCAGTCTTCTATATATGTCTTTCATTTTGAAAATTGAACGTTGAAGTGTCCATTATCTCTAAGCTTTTGTTTACATTAGACTGCATGTCACTGTATGCTTCTTCTTGTTCAACAGTCTTTAGCTTTCTTTTTTTTTTTGAATAGCCGAACCAAAAGAGATGGAGGGGCGCCCTCACGCATGTAAGGGTGCCACTACCTTCACCAAGCGCTAGAGTGATTTCATTATATAGTGAGAAAAAAGGTGGGGGATGAGTACAAAGATGACTAGGGCCTCATAGATGGACACCTACCTTATCAAGGTGGTAGGGTCCTTTACAGTGGTCGGGAGATCGGCCCAGGAGTCCCAAGTATTAAGATCACCAGAAGAGGCAACCTCTGCTAAACATCTGCCACCTTGTTGCCCTCCCGCGGTACGGTTGTTTCTCCTTTGCCCTGTTGGTTATAACAACAACCTTTTGCAAACCGATGAAAGATCCCACGGCGAGGGAGCTTCCCGGTGACATGTGCACGAGATTGAGGGAGTCGGTCTCCACCAAAACATCATAGGCGCCCCTGCTGCAACACATTAGTAACCCATCCCTAAGTGCAAGAGCCTCGGCATGGAGGCTGGTTTTCAGTTCATGGTAGGGTTGGCAAAAGCACAAACCATATCTCCCTTGTAATCTCTGAGTATACCTCCTCCTCCAGCCCTGTTCGCTGTCATCTTGAAAGCACCATCGACATCAGTTTTAATCTCCCGGGGAGGGTGAGCCTCTTACCATCTGGGGTGCCATAGCATTCATATTACCATTCCCACTGTTGTACTGATGGGGACAGCTAACCATGACTGCGGGATTTCTGGAACTTGGCAGATATGCAAACACAGATAGATAGCATACTTCTATTAATGATGTGTTGCGCCGACATGTCATTACCTGAATCTCGCTCTGTTCCGGCTACACCAGATTTCCCCACAGGACTGCCATGAAGGTGCATCGTTTGAGGCGGCCAGCAGTGGGTGGTGAGCTCCGTTGTGTTAGGAAAGAGACACACCACACAGTCTTTAGCTTTCCATGCATGCAACAAGAGAGAGGATCTTCTCTGATGTCCGTTGTCTTCCATATTGTCCATGTTGTATTGAGGTGCACTGTCAAAGACCTGCACGCATTAAATGCTATGACAATAGACAGCTAGGCTATCTCTTGTTGTCATTCAATGTTAGAATGATTTTATATCAAAAAGAAGTTCCATTATGTTCTTCTGAAAAGATGTTTACAGTATAAGCATGGAAATAGAAGATATCGTTTGCATGCAGTGCAGTGATATGATCAATCATAATAAATGCATGATGTGAGATAAGGCGAGGGAAGACTTTGACTTTTCAAACTATCTGAGAATAGGTTTGAATATCAGTCGTTATACCCATGAAATCGTATGATTATGACTTATGAAATTGATGTAAAGATGAGTCGCTGTTCAAGTGAATCGTTATACATTCATAATTAAGCCAATGTGCACACAAATCGTTATGCATTAATAACCGAATCGTTGTAGAGACAAATCGTTATGATACTATCAACAATCATTATGAGTAATCGTTGTTTCACTTATCGAGACGATATAGTGAACAAATCGTTGTTTAATGTATCGATCTTACCTGCGACCAAGTCGTTGTGTAACTTATGAATCGTTACAATGACTGAGCATTGTATAGCTTATCGAATCATTATGAAACTTAACGAGTCGTTGTGAAATCAAAATCGTGTGAGAGCAAATCGTTGTTCTCACTTATCAAATCGATGCGATGGCCCAATCATTATTACCAAGTCATTGTGAGAGCAAATCGTTGTTCTCACTTATCAAATCATGCGACAGCCAAATCGTTATGAACCAAGTCATTCTGAGAGCAATCGTTGTTCTCAATTATCAAATTGATGCGACGCCAATCGTTGTGATCTCTTAGCAAATCGTTATGAGATGCAAATTGTTGCGATCCCTTAGCGACTCATTGTGAGATCGATGCGATCACTTAGCGAATCATTATGGAAGCAAATCATCATGCTTTCTTAGCGAATCGTTGTGAGATCGATGCGATCACTTAGCGAATCGTTATGGAAGCAAATCGTTATACTTTCCTAGCGAATCGTTGTGAGAGAGGAGGAAGTCATTACAACATACAGAAATCGATGTGTACTTAGAGAATTTCATGCTTTGAACTTACATTGCTACAGAGTAGATATACTTACCCCATTTAGCTGTTATTCCTTGTTTCATTTCCTGTACTCAAATATCATAGAAAATATGTTAGATTAAAGTTCTTATAAATTTTTAATCACCAAAATAAATATGTAATTAATTTAAATTACATGGGATAAACTGATCATCAGGGAGACACCGGGTTGTGATCGGTCTTTCTGTTCTTCGCGAAGGTAGGATGATTCTGCCCTTTTTATGTTGTAAATCGCATGTGACGCATGTTTGGTTTGTTAATCACTTAAGAACATTAGATATCTGCTAGGGCATTGAGTAAAGCATGAAAAAGGGAAATTAATGTAGTTTTATAGTTTGTGGGGTGATATTGGAGATGGAACCCGGATTAGGGCTCTGGCCTGTGAAGGCGACGGAGCCCTCTGTCGCGTTCTGAACACGGCAGACCGACCCTTCGCGTTAGGCTTTTGGATCGCGACATGTCGAGGTGTCGCGATCAGAAGGTGACATTTGCCGATGTCGCGATCACAGCCGAGAGAATTGGTTATGTCTGTTTGCATGCATGGATAGTGGTGCCAATGCACTTGTAGCGCTCGTGAGCATGTCGTTTGCATGTTGTTTACTGGTAAGTGTGTTGCTCACGAAGTGAGCATGTGGTTTACGTGGTTGGCGTGTTGTTCACACAGTTAGTGGTTGTACACACGGTGTTTACGTGTTTGAGTGTTGGCATGTGGATGTGTGTGCATGGCAATTGTTTCGACGTTGTTTTATTGTTGATAACTATTGGTAGTTAGTTCGTGGTGGCTTGATACATGAGTTCACTGTGAACCTAGCCTCGGAATTAGTGTCTTTGGCATGTTATTAGTTTGGATTATATTGTATTAATATGCCAATGGAGGCCACGGGTGACCAAGGCAGTGTTATTCTATTTTATTGTGATTTAAGTATGCTTTAGGTCAGTTAGCTTGAGGTCAACATGGGACCAGTGACGACCATTATATTTTATGTAGCACCCTGGATTTTTAAAATCCAAATAAAATAAATTTTTATTTAAATAAATGAAATAAATGATTTAAGTGGAATAAAGGGAGAATGCATTGTATAAATGGGAATTAAAGCAATCCCCATTAAATTAAATTAGTAATGGTTACTCTAATAACCCAAACCCAATGGAATGGGCCCAATAGGGATAGCCCATGTTGGAATGAGAATTAAATTAATGAAATTCGTATCTAAATAATTAATAAATAGTAAAGGGTTAAGATAAATGTTAAATAACCCTTATATATCTAAATAAAGAGTCCTAAACCCATCCTAACTCATTAACCACGAAATTAACTCTCCCCTACCCATTAGATGGATAAATGAGAGAAAATAGAGAGATAATGTGGAATTTTCGTAATTAAAGGAGGAGAGAAGAGTTTGGGTTGTATGGACTCTATAGGAAGCTTAAACACTTCAAATCTCCTCCCTATCTCCCCATTTTCGTGGCTGGAACCCTAGAGAAGGAGGAGAAAGGTTGGAGACCAAGGAGCAAGGAGGAGAAGGCTTGGAGCAAGAAGGTTTTCCCGTTTTTCGTCTTCAACTTAGGGTTTTCTTGGACTCGACAAAAGGTAGGCAATCTCTCAAGAAAAATCGTGAAATAATTACCCTAGGTAGCCTTCATGTACCTCTTCAAAAGCCCTATGGTTTCGTGGTATTTCGTTCATCCATTTGGGCGAATTTAATTCGTGAAATCCTGCTGTTCTCATGAACTGAGATCTCATGTTTTCTCTAATTCCCGATATGTACTTGTTCACATGCCATGATAAAATTCTCAGTTATACTACATCACACTAGCTTTCAAACGCCCCTGGTCTTGCTCGATTTCGATCTCCCATGAGGGAGAATTAAATCTTTGAATCTCTGTCTATTTGCCTATACCCGACTCTTCATGTTGACCTTAAACATCGTGCATATTTGATATCATGCCATGAAAAATTCTCTAAAATACTACATCGTGTTAGCTTTCAAACGCCACTGGTTTCGTAATTTTTCATCAAGTAATCATCCTTGAATAATTCGTTGGAACCCTGACTGCGCCTGTTTAGGTCACCGAAAAGTAACCTGATCAATGCATGTCTAAACCTTGTCTATTTTCAAATTAATCGTGCATGTTGATAGATGCATGTCTACTTTCGTTTAAAACTGGTTTCATGCTTTTTGGATCACCGTGCTATTTTATATGTAATTTAGAACGTCCATATATCACAGAGGCTCGCCCTGGAAAAAGGGAAAAGAACAAACCCACCTGTTATCGCGACGGCGCGACCCGCCGCGATAACAGTGGGGTCGCGCCGGCTGATGGCGTCGCGTCAAGAACGCGGCGGCGGGGCCGCCGCGATTCACCCCGGACCGGGCCAGACCGGCCAGGTCCCGTGTCGCGCCCGACCGCCCCGTCGCGACTTGAAACGCGACGGGTAGGTCCGTCGCGTTTCAAAGATTTCGGCCAGAACTATTAATTTGTGTACATACCCTGCTGTTTTGGCTATTTAACCCTTAATTAGCTACGATTAAACCATGTTATAATTAATTTGACTTGTTAGATTTAAAAAAATGACATTTGCACGACTTGTCATATCCTCAAGATTTCTTTACACTTACACACACACAACATTATGAAATGCCATTTGACCCTGATAAATTATGCAATAATGTATTCGGTAAATTATCGAAATAAATGACTAAATTACCCTATTTTGTTAAATACAATTGTTTCTATTTTTACTCGTGCATTTTATCTACCGTTACCGTTTTCCCTCGGCCTTCGAGCACTCGAGGCACGACGGACCCATTTTTACACACTTTCCCTTGACTTGGACCACCTCTCCACCGGGAATACTCTCGATTGGACCAGGGACTCCTTGTCAAGACCTCCGTAAGTCTTCTTGGCTTTGGCGCACGTCCTTAGTCAACGAGCTGGTTGTACCTCAAAACCCGTTACACCTCAGGGATCAGTACGATCCAAGCCTTAGTGTTCCTTCTCGTCTTGAGTTCTTCACACCGGACCACCTGACCCTGTACACAGCACGGCTAAGGGGCGGTTGTGACTTCTACCAGACTGCCGGCACCCGACCTGGTGCTGTGCAACCGTTACTATCGTGTTTATCGTCGTCTTTACGATTGTACCCCTCTCATCTACAGTCTCTTTACTCTCATCTGTTCACGTTTTCTCTACACTCTCATCTATCTCGTCTAGTACTCTCTTATCTCTTCTTGGTACTCTATTGGCCATTCGTGTGATTGTCTAAGATAAAGAAATGACTAATGCCAGCGCAATAGGGCCCGATCAGGTCCTGGGAGGAGCGCCCGAAAAGTGCCAGTGCCCATGGGAGTTAAAATGATCATAGGATGTGTTACGGCATGCATCCAGCGCCATTTTACTATCTAGATTAATCTATGACAATCAAAGTGCTATCTCTACAAGTGCAAGCGTGATCGTTACTAGTGCACCGTTGTGCAATTTACATGTTATATCGTTACATGGCCATTCTATTATCGTTCTCGTTGTACTATTTTCCCTGTGCCAGTTGCAATTGTTCTCTCGTTATCGTGACATGCTCTACATGACTTTACTCTCTAGTTAACCTGCCATTAAAACATTAATATTTAAAGCATGCTTGTGTTCATGAGATATTAAGTCCTACTGGGCGTTATTCGCTCATCCTGCGTATTTATTTAATGTGTTCAGGTGAGTCGGATGGAGACGACCACACATACGAGGACGGGACTGAGGGAGATGCTCAAGAGTGACCATTCAGCCACCAGTGCTATCTAGTAGTAGTAGTTAGTATAGTTATATTAGTGAGTCAGTTAGTCATAATGTAATAGTTTGATTTTGAATAAAGTACTCTGGGCCCTAGTTTTGGCTCTGATACGATGATGTAATGATGACTGGTGAATTATTAATGAAATTGGAGTTTATTTTGTTATCCATTGTGCAATGGTTTGTTATTTATTTCTCGCTCTGTACTATTTAATAACTGTAATCCCGCTCCGATATTCCGCGTCGGGGCGTTACAGTTTTGTGGTATCAGAGCCTAGGTTATTCTTAAGTATAGGATGATCTAGGTTTGACCTGACTTGACTTAGAGTCTAATTCCATACCTATGAGAGATGGGTAGAACCGTGGGTAATGAGATAAAATAAACTCACACCACACAAACCTAGTGCAAACTCCGACTTACATTTTAAATTCTCTTTTGAAGGAACTTAAACAATGGCAGCGGAGCGTGCTCAACTCCGTGACATGCAGCACACTATCCCAGCTTACCCAAGCTTTACTCCAGGCTGCTGGAGCCATAACAACAACAACACCCGAGAGCTGGTGATTTGCACCGGAATTTCCGCAACCTGAACCCGCCTCGATTCAGCGGTACCACAGACCCTGATGAGGCCGAGAACTGGCTCAAGGAGATTGAGCGCATCTTCCGTGTCATGCAATGCGCGGATGGAGATAAGCTTTTACTTGCCACATTCCAGCTTGAAAGGGACGCCCGTGCGTGGTGGGAGTCCATTGAGGCCACACGGGCAGATGCTCAGTTTACGTGGAATGAGTTTAAGGAGCAATTCAACTCCAAATATTTTTCAGAAAGAGTTCAAGAAAGGAAAGCCGCCGAGTTCGCCGCTCTGAAACAGAGAAACCTGACGGTTGCTGAATATGAGGCACAGTTCTCTCGATTGGCTCGCTACGCCAATCATCTGGTTAGTACCCAGAGGATGAAGGCAAAGAGATTCCTCAACGGGCTTAGACCCGCATATATTACACAGCTGCACCATTTGATATTCAGACCTACCCAGAGATGGTCAGGAGAGCACAATGCCTGGAAGATGCGACTGAACTCACTGAGCGCATCAAGGGTAGAATGTTCAGGAAGAGCAAACTTCCGGAGTATCGAGCAAGCCTACTAATGGCAAGAAAAGGCCGTTAAGTATCACTGACGGGCCAAGCCAGGAGCGGAAGCCCAAAGTCCCCACCACTACTACTCCGAACAACAAGCCCAGATGCAAGCACTTGACAAGCTTGGTCACACGACAGAAGAATGCTGGAGGAAGGCAGGTGCATGCCTTCGCTGTGGAGCCGAGAGCATCGATCCCTGAATGCCCGTTACTGAAAGAAAATGAGAAGCGTCCTGCGGGACCAAAGAAGCCAGGCAGACTTCAAGCCCTGCAAGAGGTAGAGACCACCGAGGAAGGTGGCGTGGTGGAAGGTACACTACCAGTCTTTTCTCATTCAGCATTTGTTTTGTTCGATACTGGCGCAACGCATTCGTTCATATCACAAGCATTTGCTGATACCCTAAATGAGAAACCTGCATCTATGACATTTGAATTATCTGTCACAACACCACTAGGAGAAGGCTCAATTAAATAAATATTTTCCATTAGCTGATGTTAAGGTTGGTGAACTTAACCTTAGAGCTGACTTGATCTGTATGCCCATGGAGGGCTATGATGTCATTTGGGAGCCGATTGGCTATCCACGTATGGGGCTATCGTGGATTGTAGAAGAGGGAAAATTTCTTTTAGTGAATTCCCTAAGTTGATCTTCACAGGACGTAGACACAAGAGGCACTTGTCTCTCGTCTCTGCTATAAAGGCACATAACATGATAAAAGAGGGGTTGTGTGGCATTTCTCGCCGCAATTGTAGTTGAGAAGAAAGCAACTAAGATATCAGACATCCACATAGTGCAAGAATATCCAGACGTGTTTCCCGATGAGCTGCCAGGCATTCCACCCGAGAGAGATGTAAATTTCTCAATTGATCTTGTACCTGGAGCTGCACCGGTTTCACGCCAACCCTACAGGATGTCCCCTGCTGAATTGAAAGAGTTGAAAGAGCAATTGATGGAACTTCTAGAAAAGGGTTTATTAGGCCAAGTACTTCTCCTTGGGGAGCACCCGTGTTGTTCGTCAAGAAGAAGGACGGATCTATGAGGTTATGCATCGATTACAGGCAGTTGAACAATCTCACTATCAAGAACAAGTACCCTCTGCCGCGTGTCGATGAACTATTTGATCAATATCAGGAGCAAAGTATTTTTCTAAGATTGACCTTATCGGGATATCATCAAATGAGGATTAAGATGCAGATATTTACAAGACAGCTTTCAGGAGCAGGTACGGTCATTACGAATTTGTAGTCATGCCTTTTGGACTAACCAATGCTCCTGCAGCTTTTATGCAATTAATGAACAGCATCTACCGGCCCTACCTCGACAAGTTCGTCGTGGTATTCATTGATGATATTCTCATATACTCCAAGACCAAAGAAGAGCACGAGGAGCATCTGAGGATCGCTCTGCAAATCTTGCGGGACAACCAACTCTACGCCAAATTGAGCAAGTGTGAATTCTGGCTCGAGGAGTGTCGTTCCTAGGCCATGTCATTTCCAATGGTATCGCTGTCGACCCTTCCAAGGTAGAAGCTGTGCTGAACTGGGAAGGCCGACCAATGTCACCGAGATCAGAAGCTTTCTTGGACTGGCTGGATATTACAGACGGTTCATAAAAGACTTCTCCAAGATAGCTGTACCTCTTACGCGTCTTACGCGGAAGGAAAACCCATATGTCTGGAGCAAGGTGCGAGAAGAGCTTTCAGACACTCAAGCAATTGTTGACATCTGCACCTGTCCTCGCATTACCAGTAGAAGGCGCGGATTCTCAGTCTACACTGATGCATCTGGAATCGGTCTAGGCTGCGTATTAATGCAGAATGAGAAAGTGATAGCCTATTCATCAAGGCAATTGAAGCAACATGAGGTTAACTATCCTGTCCATGACTTAGAGCTAGCTGCTGTGGTATTTGCACTCAAGATCTGGAGGCATTACCTATATGGGGAACAATTCATTGTCTACTCCGACCACAAGAGTTTGAAGTACTTATTTTCTCAAAGGAGCTCAATATGCGACAACGGAGATGGCTGGAGTACTTGAAGGATTTTGATTTCAACATTCAATATCACCCAGGCAAGGTAATGCAGTAGCTGATGCACTTAGCAGAAAGCCAGTAGCTTCGATATCTTGTCTAGTCATGGGCGAGATGCAATTGTTAGAGCAATTCGCCAGTCTAGATCTGAATATTGAAAAGAGAAGTGATAAGATGTTAGTGGCTAATCTAAAGCTCAACCCGACATCTTTGTCGAGATCAGAGAGCAACGGCTAATGATCCGTTTCTGATCAGAAAGGGAGACATAGCTGACAAACCAGAATTCTCCATCGCTGAAGATGGAAGAATATTATTCCAAGCCAGGACATGTGTGCCTGACAATGAAGAGCTGAAAAGGAAACTGATGGATGAAGCCCACAAGACCAAGTACACAATACATCCTGGTGCAACCAAGATGTACCAAGACATGAAGAGGTCATTTTGGTGGCCAAACATGAAGCGTGAGGTAGCTGAGCATGCCGCGCACTGCCTCACTTGTCAACAGGTAAAAGCAGAACACCGGCGTCCTGCGGGGTACTTAGACCCCTGGACATACCTGAATGGAAGTGGGAAAGCATCGGAATGGATTTCATCATGGGTTTACCCCGAACTCGTGGTGGACTCGATGCAATCTGGGTCATAGTGGACCGATTGACCAAGTCCGCACATTTTCTAGCAGTTAAAAGCACTTGGAGTGTTGATGTGCTTGCAGCGTTATATGTAAAAGAGATAGTCAGACTACATGGAGTTCCAGTATCCATTGTCTCAGATCGTGACCCTAGGTTCACTTCTAGATTCTGGAGGGACTCCAAACTGCCTTAGGCACTAAACTCAATTTAGTACTGCTTTCCACCCACAGACGGATGGACAGACAAGGACCACCAGATAGTGTGAGACATGCTACGTGCCTGCACTATAGATTTTGAAGGTTATTGGAATGAACACTATCACTAATAGAATTCGCCTACAACAACAGTTATCAGGCCAGCATTAAGATGGCACCATTCGAAGCTCTGTATGGCAGAAGCTGTAGATCGCCAGTGTGCTGGAATGAAGTAGGTGAGCAGCAATGGCTGGGACCAGACATGGTACAAAATACTACAGACAAATTATCAGAGACAGAATTAAGATAGCTCAGTCCAGTCCAGCAGAAGAGCTATGCTGATAAAGAAGAAGGGACTTAGAATTTCAGACTGGAGACCATGTGATGCTCAAAGTATCCCCGACCCGAGGATTTCAACGGTTTGGGATGAAAGGCAGCTAAGACCAAGATTCATAGGTCCATTGAGGTATTAGATAGAGTTGGCGAGGTGGCGTACCGACTAGCACTACCTCCCCAGTTCTCTACAGTACACAATGTTCCATGTGTCAATGCTAAGGAAATACGTGTATGATCCATCGCACGTAATTAGCTATGATGATATCACTCTGAACAAAGATATGACCTATGAAGAAAGCCAGTGAAGATTCTGGACAAGAGATGCAACAGCTTCGGAATCGAGCCATACCCGTGGTGAAGATATTATGGAGAATCACGAAGTTGAAGAGGCCACGTGGGAGCCTGAAGCTACAATGCGCCGGAATTATCCGGAATTATTCAGTAAGTCATTCTTCCTCTTACGATTATATGAATTTGGGGACCAAATCTTTTTAAGAGGGGAGGATGTAGCACCCTGGATTTTTAAAATCCAAATAAATAAATTTTTATTTAAATAAATGAAATAAATTGATTTAAGTGGAATAAAGGAGAATGCATTATAAATGGGAATTAAAGCAATCCCCATTAATTAAATTATAATGGGTTACTCTAATAACCCAAACCCAATGGAATGGGCCCAAATAGGGATAGCCCATGTTGGAATGAGAATTAAATTAATGAAATTCGTATCTAAATATTAAATAAATAGTAAAGGGTTAAGATAAATGTTAAATAACCCTTATATATCTAAATAAAGAGTCCTAACCCATCCTAACTCAAACCACGAAATTAAACTCTCCCCTACCCATTAGATGGATAAATGAGAGAAAAGAGAGAGATAAATGTGGAATTTTCGTATTAAAGGAGGAGAGAAGAGTTTGGGGTTGTATGGACTCTATAGGAAGCTTAAACACTTCAAATCTCCTCCCTATCTCCCCATTTTCGTGGCTAAACCCTAGAGAAGGAGGAGAAAGGTTGGAGACCAGGAGCAAGGAGGAGAAGGCTTGGAGCAAGAAGGTTTTCCCGTTTTTTCATCTTCAACTTAGGGTTTTCTTGGACTCGACAAAGGTAGGCAATCTCTCAAGAAAAATCGTGAAATAATTACCCTAGGTAGCCTTCATGTACCTCTTCAAAAGCCCTATGGTTTCGTTGTATTTCGTTCATCCATTTGGGCGAATTTAATTCGTGAAATCCTGCTGTTCTCATGAACTGAGGTCTCATGTTTTCTCTAATTCCCGATATGTACTTGTTCACATGCCATGATAAAATTCTCAGTTATACTACATCACACTAGCTTTCAAACGCCCCTGTCTTGCTCGATTTCGATCTCCCATGAGGGAGAATTAATCTTTGAATCTCTGTCTATTGCCTGTACCCGACTCTTCATGTTGACCTTTAAACTCATGCATATTTGATATCATGCCATGAAAAAATTCTCTAAATACTACATCGTGTTAGCTTTCAAACGCCACTGGTTTCATAATTTTTCATCATGTATTCATCTTGAATTTCGTGGAACACTGACTGCGCCTGTTTAGGTCACCGAAAAGTAACCTGATCAATGCATGTCTAAACCTTGTCTATTTTCCAATTATCGTGCATGTTGATAGATATACATGTCTACTTTCGTTTAAAACTGTTTCGTGCTTTTTGGATCACCGTGCTATTTTATATGTAATTTAGATCGTCATATATCACAGAGGGCTCGCCCTGGGAAAAGGGAAAAAGAGCAAACCCACCTGTTATCGCGACGGCGCGACCCGCCGCGATAACAGTGGGGTCGCGCCGGCCGATGGCGTCGCGTCAAGAACGCGGCGGCGCGGGCCGCCGCGATTCACCCCGGACCGGGCCAGACCGCCAGGTCCCGCTCCGCCCGCGCCCCGTCGCGACTTGAAACGCGACGGGTAGTCCTCGCGTTTCAAAGATTTCGGCCAGAACTATTAATTGTGTACATACCCTGGTTTTGGCTATTTAACCCTTATTTAGCTACGATTAAACCATTTATAATTAATTTGACTTGTTAGATTAATAAAAATGACATTGCACACGACTTGTCATATCCTCAAGATTTCTTTACACTTACACACAACAACTTATTAAATGCCATTTGACCCTGATAAATTATGCAATAATGTATTCGGTAAATTATCGAAATAAATGACTAAATTACCCTATTTTGTTAAATACAATTGTTTCCTATTTTTACTCGTGCATTTTATCTACCGTTACCGTTTTCCCCTCGGCCTTCGAGCACTCGAGGCACGACGGACCCGTTTTTACACACTTTCCCTTGACTTGGACCACCTCTCCACCGGAATACTCTCGATTGGACCAGGGACTCCTTGTCAAGACCTCCGTAAGTCTTCTTGGCTTTGGCGCACGTCCTTAGTCAACGAGCTGGTTGTACCTCAAACCCGTTACACCTTAGGGATCAGTACGATCCAAGCCTTAGTGTTCCTTCTCGTCTTGAGTTCACACCGGACCACCTGACCCGTGTACACAGCACGGCTAAGGGGCGGTTGTGACTTCTACCAGACTGCCGGCACCCGACTGGTGCTGTGCAACCGTTACTATCGTGTTTATCGTCGTTTTACGATTGTACCCCTCTCATCTACAGTCTCTTTACTCTCATCTGTTCACGTTTTCTCTACACTCTCATCTATCTCGTCTAGTACTCTCTTATCTCTTCTTGGTACTCTATTGGCCATTCGTGTGATTGTCTAAGATAAAGAAATGACTAATGCCAGCGCAATAGGGCCCGATCAGGTCCTGGGAGGAGCGCCCGAAAGTGCCAGTGCCCATGGGAGTTAAAATGATCATAGGATGTGTTACGGCATGCATCCAGCGCCATTTTACTATCTAGATTAATCTATGACAATCAAAGTGCTATCTCTACAAGTGCAAGCGTGATCGTTACTAGTGCACCGTTGTGCAATTTACATGTTATATCGTTACATGGCCATTCTATTGTCGTTCTCGTTGTACTATTTCCCTGTGCCAGTTGCAATTGTTCTCTCGTTATCGTGACATGCTCTACATGACTTTACTCTCTAGTTACCCTGCCATTAAGACATTAACTATTTAAAGCATGCTTGTGTTCATGAGATATTAAGTCCTACTGGGCGTTATTCGCTCATCCTGCGTATTTATTTAATGTGTTCAGGTGAGTCGGATGGAGACGACCACACATACGAGGACGGGACTGAGGGAGATGCTCAGGAGTGACCATTCAGCCACCAGTGCTATCTAGTAGTAGTAGTTGTATAGTTATGAGTTAGTGAGTCAGTTAGTCATAATGTAATAGTTTGATTTTGTAAAGTACTCTGGGCCCTAGTTTTGGCTCTGATACGTGATGTAATGATGACTGGTGAATTATTAATGAAATTGGAGTTTATTTGGTGTTATTCAATTGTGCAATGGTTTGTTATTTATTTCTCGCTCTGTACTATTTAATAACTGTAATCCCGCTCCGATATTCCGCGTCGGGGCGTTACATTTTATGTATTGTGATATAAGTTTCACAGTGTATTAGTGACTGACGTGGTTTGTGTGCTAGCCGAGTGTGGTGGTCCGTTGCCTATTCTGGAATGCCAATCTCTGTTGGTTACCCCAGGTTTTGTGTGAGCCAGGCACTTTAGTGCCAGGGTTTGTCCCGATCGTGTGTACCGTTTAGGGATGTGTCGTCCTGCGGACACTCTCCCCTTGTGTTTGAGTTTTAACGTCCGGCTGAGGGAAGACACAGGGACAGTGACTTTGAGAGTTTATGTTTGACGCTTGTAGCGCGCTTGTGGTTGGGGGTACGGACACCAATTGACGTACTGGGCCCCAGCTAGTCCTGTGTTTTCCAGTGTCTCACTTTAGGAGCTCGGCCAGAGTCCCTAAAGGTGTCGGCGTGGGCCTACGGCTGTATGGTCCTGCAGGTGTGTGTTGTTTAGTCTCCATTGGTTCTTTGGCTTGTGGTTGGGAGCAGCCGTTGGACCTTTTGTCTGTGACTACAAACTGAGAGGTAGTTCTTTTGTTGTGTTGTCCAGTTTGATACTGGCGTCATTAACCAGTAGTTCGTTCCTGTGTGGTGGTGTCGTTCTTTCCCGACTCGTGCTTTGCACTAGTGGTGGCTTGTGTGTTTGACAGGTTGGTTGAGGTTTTACAAGTTGTGGTGGTGCCCAGGTTGTGGCACGATACTGGTGTTGTAGATCCTGTTGGTACCTCGTGGTATAGTACCTGTACCCTTTGTGGGTATTTTTGTGTTGTGGTACTTTGTGTTCCAGTCCCTTTAGGTGTTGAGGTGGACTTGGTGTTCTGTGGAGGTCTGTGGAGGACCTTCCACGTGTTGTGTTTTCTACTCGTCTTCGAGTAAGTTTTCGACTATGTTTTGATGTGAGGTGTTGGTGTGAGGTGGATTGGCTAGCTGATTCCAGTCCTGTTACCCTTCGTGGGTATATTGCCTGTGAAGCTTGTAGCTTCAGCGACCAGATGTTGTAATGATTTGCCTGTGAGGCTTGGGCCTAGGCATTACAGTTGTTTAGTGGACAGTAGTGCTATGCTAGTCCTGTTGTCCCTCTTCCTTTACGGATTGGTATTAGCTGATGTAATTGTGTTTAGTTTTATTATTATAATTTGATATGAGCATGATATGGTTTGGCTATCGGTGTTGCCAATGAGACCTTCTGGGTTTGATGTTCTTCAGTGTTCTGTGTTGCTTTTGGGTGGCCCCTACTGAGCTTGTGACTAGTTGAGGCTCACTCCCCTACAGTTTTTAGGACTTCCTTTTGTGTGGCTTGCGGAGGTGTTGTGGCAGACTTGTACCACCAGTATTAAAGTTAGTTGTGTTGTGTGAGCTTGTGCTCCCTCGGGTATGCCCCAGATAGT
>JACBKR010000423.1:0-73981 GCA_014218235.1 Colocasia esculenta
TTCGAGATGCTGATGAGCCATTATGGGATGGTTGTGAGAATGCATACACAGTTGTCTGCAGTGTCGCCCTACTGAATTTGAAGTCTGAATTTCATATGAGCGAGAGTTGTTTTTGATCGGCTTCTCTTACTCGTCAAGAGTATGCTTCCTCAATCAGAGAGGTTGCATGATAATTTTTACCATGCGAAGAAGATGGTGAATGATCTGGGGCTTGGTTTTATGAAAATTGATGCATGTCTGAATCACTGTATGCTGTACTACAAATTGATGCAGATAATAATCATGTTGTATTTATAAGCATGATAGATTCAAGCCGAAGAGAGGGGACAAGTCAAAGCAGAAGGATTTTCCATATAAGTCATTGCGGTACTTTCTGATCACACCCAGATTGCAGCGGTTGTTCATGTCCCCGAAGACAGCTGGACATATGACTTGGCATGCGGAAAGAGTCCGTCGTGATGATGGTGAAATCAGTCATCCTGCCGATGGTGAAGCTTGGGCTCATTTTAGCCGTACTCATCCTACTTCTCAAGGGATCCACGCAACGTGCCGCTGGTTTATACACAACGGTTTCAATCCATTCGGAGGCTCGGTGGCATCTTATTCATGATGGCCAGTATTCCTAACACCGTACCTTCCGCCAGGTAGTGCATGAAGCATGAGAATCTGTTCCTTTCACTGCTGATTCCAGTCCAAGAAATCTAGAAAAATATAGACATATATCTCAGACTGTTGATTGATGAGCTGAAATTGTTATGGTCAGATGGGGTTCTCTCTTATGATGCATCCAGAAAACAAATTTCAATTGAAGGTTGCATTAATGTGGACAATAAGTGACTTTCCAGCGTACGGCATGTTATCTGGCTGGAGCACACAACGGGAGGTTGGCATGTCCTTATTGCATGGAGGATTCTAAATCATTCATGTTGAAATCTGGGGAAAATCATGTTGGTTTGATTGTCATCGTTGGTTTTCTACCGGTGTGCCATCCTTTCAGAAGCAAAAGGATTCTTTTATGAAAATACAATTGTGATGGATGAGGTAGATATGGACCGGGTGTCTGGTGGAAACATGTGAGGCGGTCCAGAACTTACCGACTGTATCACAACTGGCTGGTAGTACCCGACAAATCCTCATCGCTTTGGGAAGGATCACAATTGGGTGAAGCAATGCATCTTTGGGAATTGCCTTATTGGTCAACACTTTTGATACGACATACCCTAGACATCATGCATATAGAGAAGAATGTTTTTGATAATGTGTTCAACACAGTTATGGACTAAAGGCAAAACGAAGGATAACGTCAAGGCACGAATGAATTTGAAAGTACTTTGCAGACGCCAGAACTAGAGCTGCACCATGTTAGTGGAAAAGTGGTGCAACCTAAAGCTTCATATGTGCTTGGGGCCAGACAGATTAAGGAGTGTTTGCAATGGTTGAAGCAATTGAGATTTCCAGATGGATATATTTCGAATATTGCCTGTCCTGTAATGTCAACGAGGGGAAAATATATGGAATGAAAGTCATGACTGCCATGTTTTCATGCAAATACTGATACCAATTGCTTTTCGTGAGTTGTTGCCGAAGCAAATATGGGGAGCAATGACTGTGCTGAGTTAATTTCTTCAGGATTTTATCGCATCAAACTCAGACTTCATGACTTGCAAAATATGTAGCAAAATGTAATACATACATCTGCAAATTAAGGAAGATATTTCCTCCAGCATTCTTTGATTCAATGGAGCACCTGATCATCCATTTGCCATATGAGGCTAGGGTCGAGGACTAGTACAATTTCGATGGATGTATCCGTTTGAGAGGTATATTCCTATGCTCAATTTATTCACATTACGATGATCATTTATATTTCATAGTATTCATTGATTATTTTCGTAGGTGCATGCACGATCTTAAGATGAAAGTCCGCAACAAAGCACAAGTTGATGGCTCCATTACCCAGGCGTACCTGTTGAAGAGATATCGAACTTGTTGTTCGATGTACTTTGACACAGAAATATGAACCCGACGCACTCAACCTCCATGTAATGATGATGGTGGAGATTCTAAGGTGTCTGACCGACTCTCTGTATTCAAGTGTACCGGACGATTTCTGTAAGTGACTATGTCAGGGACGGATACTATCAGCGAGAGTGCTCGCACGATTGCTGTAGTCAAAATAAATTTTGAATTCAATTAAGATATTAAAATAATTTGATTTCAATAATTTAGTTTTAATTTGTTATGCAAGAGACCTTATGTAACGTCACATGCTTTTCGGATCTTTTTGGATCATGTGTGTAATGGTTGTGATGGCCGTTGTGAGGCCAGTGTGAGTTGGTTGTGTGGTTTGGATGTGTGGTTTGTTCAGGTGAGGAGCAGGTTTGGTCCTGAAATGAAATAGGACCTGCTGCAGTTGAGTTGGAGTTGGCGGCCAAGTGTGACCGTTGACTTGTTGGCGTCCAGGTAGGGTGCCGTTGACTGCTCGAACTTGGCGGCATAAGATGTGGACGTTTCTGGTGGCGGTTACCCTTGGCGGCAGAAGGGTTGACGCCAACCTATGAATTCTGCAGGTTATAGGTTCACCCGAGAGCAGGTTTTCCACCTGGTTCTCTCTTCCCCTTGCCCCAGCTTCATGCCCCCATGTCCCTAAAGCTTCCACAGTACAAAAGAGCGGTTGGAGGATCGGGGACGTGGCTTTGCCGAAATCCCCGCGAGGAAACGCCGTGGAGTGGTGCAATTCCCGTGGAGCTCGCGGAGGGTTCGGTGTGGAACCAGGAGATTTCGGGAGGTTTAAGCGTGTTCTGAGGTAGGGAACGAATCCTTTTAGCTCCGTAGGATCATTAAATACGACGTAACCACCTGAATCACATGTTTAATGCATTTTTGGATTAGGTTCTTCATGCGGGGTTTTAAGGGTGGTTTGATGGAATTTAAGGTTAATCATGTAGTTCTAATTGTAAAATGATGCATGCTTACTTGGGACAGAGTTTCCTTATGTTTCCCAGCGTTTTCAATGGTTGTAAACCCTGTAAAATCGATCTAGGGTTTCTGCAAGAACAGTGGCTGAAGATATTGGCGCAATATCGATTGTCGCCAAGTTCATCAGCCGGGATATAACGGCCATATACCTTGCCGTCTAGTTCCTGTAGGCGGCAGTCGATGTTGTCGCCAACATGTGTATAGTAGAAATGGCTGATAATGGTATTTATCGATAATGAATGGTGCGTTGGCATCTGTGGTGCACTGAGTGCACGTGGTTTCCGTTTTTAGCATACAGGTATGCAGTTAGTTACTTACTTTTGAGGCTGCGTGTTGTCCCGGCGAGTCCATTGGGTTCACGTGTGGTGGACCATTGTTACTTGAGGTTTACGTGAGGTTTCACGTGGTTTGTGTGTGACGTGCACGTGGTTTTGTGTATGTGGCGAGTAGTACGACACCTACTGTGGTACCTCTCCAGTTGGGTGCCCCAGGTTCTTTGTGAGCTAGGTGTTAGCTTGGGGCTTTGTACCGTACTTGTATTGTACCGCGAGGTCTGTGTCGTCTGACCTGGACACCCTTACTCCTTTGCTTGAGTTGTACGTCCGGCTGAGGAAAGACGAAAGTGGGATAGTGACACTTGTGTTTGTCTTTAGTCA
The DNA here is from genome assembly GCA_014218235.1 of Colocasia esculenta. NCBI lineage: Eukaryota > Viridiplantae > Streptophyta > Magnoliopsida > Alismatales > Araceae > Colocasia > Colocasia esculenta. Next base: position 3,636 of record JACBKR010000423.1, read on the forward strand.
CTTGTAGCGCGCTCGTAGTTGGGGTTCGGACACCAGTAGACGTACTGTACCTAGCTAGTCCTTTTCCAGTGCCTCACTCTAGAGAGTTTTCGGGCCAGGATCTCTAGAGGTGTCAGGCATGGGCCTGTGACCGTGTGGTCCGCAGGTGGTGTTGCTTAGTTGGTCTCCACAGTTGTTGACCTTTCATGTGGAGCGGCAGCTGAACCTTTCGTTCTTGGCTGCGAGATGAGAGGTAGACCTGTGTTAGATTGTCCGAGTCAGTCTCTGGTGTCGCGAACCAGTTCACGTGACTCGTGTTTGCCTGACTCTACTTTAGCTTTACACCTGTACTGGTTTGCCGCTTAATTATTACAGTTGTTTTTCGTAGTCAGCAGATGGTGAGTACTTTTACAGCTTTCATATCCTGCTTAGCTGTTCTATAAATTGTTTGGTATTTTTTATTGCTTTTGTACCTGGGGTTTTTGGTTTGCTCGTTTTTGGGGAGTTCCCTACTGACCAGTGACTAGCGAGGCTCACCCCTACCCCCCCCCCCCCCCCCCCACAGGTGAGAGCGAGGAGGACGTTTCACGACCGTCGTTCAGTTCTGAGCTGCGCCGTAGCGGTGCAGGGTCGGTACCTCAGCTGTGTAGTAGCAGCTCCAGCAGGGTAGTGTATCAGTTGTTTATTTTCTTCAGTTGTACCTCGGGTATGCCCCGGGCTCTTGTACTCTTTTCAGTTTTGTGGGAATTATGGCTATGTAAACTTGTGAAATATTTATGAACTGTGTGTTCCTTTGTGTTACACGGACTGTGGTTTGGTATCCCTTGCGAGGCATCGGCCCGTTCACGGGAAGCGGACTCGGATCAAGTACGTTATCGTTTTAACGGGCTTGGCCGAGGCGTTCCGTCACATTTGGTATCAGAGCAAGGTCCGTGATAATATAAAGGAACTAGAAAGATACATAGCCTTGTTTCGGTCTTTGTGCACTGCTGGTAGGACCCTGGTTTCTGATAATTTGTTGTTTTGATTTTTGCTTGGTGTTTGTTTATGTAGAAGTTTGAAATGGCTGATAGGAAGATTGGGGCGTGGAGGAGATGATCCAGAGGAAAGTACTCAGCGTATGATAGAGAGGATTTAGGAGACCTCACTGATATTCGAGCAGGATGGATCAACAGGCGCCGGTACCACCGGTTGCAGTGCCACCTGGGGATGGAGAGACTGTCCTATTGCTCCAGTCCCGCCAAGAGTAGAGGTGCCTTTTGTAGCACTTGTGCCACCACCACCAGTGTTATAGCAAGGACCAGTGATGCAGGTGGAGAAGTTTCTGAGATTGCAGCCACCTACTTACTCAGGAGGGCCGAATCCAGATTCAGCGGAACACTGGGTTCATGAAATCGAAAGAGTTTTTGGCAACTATGAGGTGTCCGGCAGTAGATAAAGTTTGTGTTAGCTGCTTATCAGTTGAGAGTTTTTGCTTTGGAATGGTGGCGACTGAGATGCAACCACCTTTGCAGGCAGGACACGAAGAGGCTATTACTTGGTTGGAATTTCTTGATGTATTTAACGATACATTCTTTCCGATCCAAGTGCAGCAAGTGAAAAGGGAGCAGTTTCAGATCTTTCTTGTGTGGACGTGGAGGCCAGTGTATGGCCGATGACATATGTGTAGTAGGTGATCTCCGCAGGTTTAGAAGTTTTGCCTAAAGCATTCTCTATTTCTCGGTTGCTAACGGCGGTCGTCTTGAGGGTCGCGATGGGATCGCGACAGTGAGGATTGTCGCGATATGATCACGACAGTCCGTAGCATCGCGTTCATAAAACCCGCCATTTTAAGTGATCGGGTGTCGTCAGCGGATTAAGGCGACAGTCTTGAGCGTCGCGATTAGATCGCGGTCGTGTAGAGTGTCGCGTTCTTACCTGCGTTGTGTTTTTTTAAGTAACCCTAGCAGAACAGAGCAGATGAAAGCTCTGTTCGGCCAGAGGGTTTTGCTGTGGGATTTTAGGTGATTGGCTTGCTAGAGCTCGGTGTTCGACGAGTTTCCACACGAGGACGTTGCTTAGAGTGGAAGGAACCTCGTACGGGCTTCATTCTTCGCGTTCTTCACAAAGGTAGGGAGATTTCCTGAGTTATGATCCGTGGTTTCCCGTGTGAAGTGGTTAATGTGTTTCCTGCTTTCTAAACAAGATAGCATGTGTAGGTACACATTAAAGCATGAAAACGGACTGTAAACTATTGGTTATAAAGAGTTTAGGGTGATCAGATGAAGGGTTCTGGACAGGGTTCGCACCTGCTATCGCGGTCGCTCTGAGAGCCGCGATAAGGTCGCGACACCGCGAGCTGTCGCGTTCTGAAGGCGGTCTATCGTGCCGCCGCGACAACAGCCGAATGTTTCTTTCAAGCATAAATGTTTGTGTAGGATTATCTGTTCAGGCCAATTTATGTTATATGGTGATAGAAAGAGGTGCATTGGCACTCTCTATGCTCGGAGCGTGTAGTGTGTGGTTTACCTTGTTGTTCACGTCCGGTTTACAAGAAGGTTTCACGTGACTTGAGCTTGCGCAAGTGGTTTCTGTGTACGTGGTTGTAGTTTGACGCCTTCCGTGGATACCTCTTCAGTTGGGAGCCCCAGGTTTTTGTGTGCCAGGCACGTGAGTGCTCGGGCTTGTCCCGGTACTGGGTACCGACAGGGTCTTGTCGTCTTCCTGGACACCCTCACTCTTGTGTTTAGTAGTACGTCCGGCTGAGGGAAAGACGACAGTGGGACAACGACTAGAGAGTTGGTTGTGTTGTCGCTTGTAGCGCGCTCTAGTTGGGGGAGACGGACACCAGTAGACGTACTGAGACCCAGCTAGTCCTGTTTTCCAGTGCCTCACTTTAGGGAACTCGGGCCAGAGTCCCTAAGGTGTTAGGCATGGACCTGCGTGGTGTGTGACCTGCAGGTTGTGGTGGTTTAGTTGGACTCTACAGTTCTTGTACTTGTTATGGAGGAAGTAGCGTGGACCTTTCGTCCGTGGCTGCGAGACTAAGAGGTGGTCCTGTGTGTTTGTCTGGGTCAGTAACTGTGTCGCGAACTAGTTGACGTGGCTCGAGTGTGGCGTTTTCCTCTACAGTAGCTCGTACACTTGTTTGGTGTTGCCGTTTATTTAATTACTTGTTCCTGTTAAGCGGCAAGTGGTACGTTATACTTAGTTTTATATCCTGCTTGTTATTATTATAAATTGTTAGTGTATACTTCTGCTTTGCTACTTGTGTTTGATTTGCTCATTTCTAGGGAGTTTCCCTACTGAGCCAGTGACACGTGAGGCTCACCCCTACCTCCTACCAGGTGAGGGAGACCCGGAGATTTCACGTCCGTCGTCTAGGGAGGGTCTGCACCACCAGCAGTGTAGTTCTACTTACTGTTGTGTACCTCGGGGTATACCCCAGGTTCTGTTGTAGTTTGGCTACATTGTGCTATGGCTATGTATATTTCATGTAAATATTTGTGGGATTGACAGATCTTATGAATTTTGAATTGATTCCTCTATATTCTACGGATTCGTGGTTTGATATCCCTGCGAGGCTTCGGCCCGTTCGCGGGAGGCGGATTCGGATCAGGCTTGCTATCAGGTTGCGGGTTGATTGGCGAGAACCATCACAGTTGGTATCAGAGCAAGTCCGTAAGAGTATAAGGAATTGGAAATGCATAGCCATGTCTTCACTGTAACCCATTGCTGGTAAACCCTGATTTTGTATTGATTTCTTGTGTATTGTGTTGTTGGAATAATATTTGTGTAGGTTTAATAATGGCCGAAAGAGAGATGTGGGAAGGTGATGGAGAAGATCAGGAGGGATCCTACCCAGAGGATGATGGAGAGGATTTGGGAGAGTTGACAGAAATTCGAGTGAGATTGATCAGCAACCACCGTACAACCAGCGGCAGTAGTACCACCATTACCAGAGGAGGCAGTATCAGTAGCTCCAATTCCATTTCCACCCGGAGTAGAGGTACCTCCTGTAGTACCTGTACAACCGGGAGTTCCAGTGAGACCAGTTAATAGAGAGGAGACTACGGTGCTTGTGGAGCAGTTTTTGAGATTGCAACCCCCTACATACTCGGAGGCCCCAACCCGGATACAGCGGAACATTGGATACTGAGATTGAGAGGGTTTTTGCAATAATGAGTGTCCCCCAGGAAGACAGAGTATTACTTGCGGCATATCAGTTACGAGGTTTGCACAGGAATGGTGGCGGCTGAAGATGCAGACAGTCTTTACTGGCAGGTGGAGGACACTATCCTATGGTCGAAATTCTTGCCAGTCTTTAATGATTCCTTCTTCCCAATGCAAATTCAGCAAATGAAGAGAGAGCATTTAGAACATTTCAGCAAAGGAATCTTTCAGTGCTTGAATATCAGATGAGATTTATAGCTTTGAGTAGGTATGCCCCATATGTTGTGACAGATAACACAATGATGGTGGAATACTTTATTCAAGGTCTGAGGTCGAATTGCAAGATGCAGTGATTCCATGATGTGTAGAACAGTGGAAGAGGCAGCTCAGCGAGCAGCAGTACTTGAGAGGACTGTTCGGAGCTAGCAAGGGCAGTCTCAGCATGTGGATTAGGTTCAGGTAGCTTTCGGTATCCGCAACCGTCAGGAGGAAGTAGTAAGGGAAAAGCATCTTCCGGAGCTCCTTCATCATCTGGAATAGGAAAATGGGGTAAGCAGATTAAGAAATTCTTCCAAGGAGGCCGAGGTAGAGGCAAGCACAGGGTTTCCGCAGGAGGTTTTTTAGCAGGGTCGTGGTTATAGGACACCTGTTCCTAAGAGTCCCAGCAGAGTTCGGCAGGGCAGCCATCGGTACCTCCATCTCTTTCCGATGTTATAATTGTGGACAGCCAGGACATTTAGCAAAAAATGCCCATATCCTCGAGAACAGACTTATGGTAGAGGTATTCAACCGCAGCGCAGCAACCTTTTCAGCGGTCAGTAGAGCAGGGTAGAGGTTCACCATACCAAGAGGAAGACTGGGTCGAGTAATGGCTATTACTAAGAGCTCAAGCGGAAGCATCTAATCTTGTTGAAGGTATTCTACATTTCTTTGATTTCACTGCTAAAGTATTAATTGATCCGGTGCTTCTCATCTTTATTTCCGAAGATTTTCTGGATAGCATGGTACAATCCTTTAGAAGAGAAATTTTTTGAGTTGGTAGTGGAAATTCCCTCAGGAGGATATTTGTTGACTTCTTGCTTTTAGAAGATGTTCCAATAGTGATTCATGGAAATCAATGCCTGCAACATTATATGCTTTAACATTGAAAGAATATGATGTGATTTGGGAATGATTGGTTAGAGGCCTACGGGGCATTGGTTGATTGTAAAAGAAGAGGGTCAGTTTTTGCCGACCTGGTGGTGAGACATTTGAATTTCAAGGTATGCCTTTTTACACTCCCAAGTTTATTATTTCTGCACTTAGAGCTAAAAAGTTAATTAATGCGAGATGTGTAGCGTATCTTGCTTCTGTTAGTCTAGTTGAATCTGATAAGTCTGTAGATTTAGTGCCAGTAGTTAGAGAATTTGCATATGTGTTCCCATATGAGTTACCAGGTTTAGCTCCACGTAGAGAAGTGGATTTTGCAGTGGAATTGCAACCAGGCAGTTTACCTATTTCTAAGCACCATATAGAATGGCTCCAGCAGAATTGAAGGAATTGAAGAAGCAATTGCAGGAATTGTTTAAAAAGGTTTTATCAGGCCTAGTCAATCATCTTGGGGAGCGCTAGTGTTATTTGTTAGAAAGAAAGATGGTAGTCTATGAATGTGTATAGACTACATGCAGCTGAATAAAGTTACAATTAAGAATAAGTATCCCTTCCTAGGATTGATGATTTGTTTGATCAACTACAATCAGCTAAAGTGTTTTCCAAGATAGATTTGAGATCAGGATATCATCAATTGCGGATCAGAGAAGTGGATATTGAGAAATCAGCTTTTCGGACCAGGTATGGGCATTATGAATTTGTTGTGATGCCTTTCGGATTGACAAATGCACCTGCAGCATTTATGAATTTAATGAATAAATATTTCATCGGTACTTGGATCAGTTCATAGTGGTTTTTATTGATGATATATTAGTCTATTCAGCATCAGAAAAAGAGCATGCAGATCATTTGTGGATTACTTTGTAGATATTAAGAGATCATCAGTTATTTGCTAAATTTAATAAATGTGAATTCTGGTTGAAGGAGATTCAGTTTTTGGGCCATGTGATATCAGGTGAAGGTATTGCAGATTCCAGCTAAAGTTGAGGCAGTAATGAAATGGGAAGAGCCGAGGACAGTGTTTGAGATTAGGAGTTTTCTGGGTTGGCAGGTTATTACAGAAGATTTATCCAAGACTTTTCCAAGATAGCGGCACCAATGACAAGGTTAACAAGAAAGGGTGTTCCTTTTGTATGGTCTTTGGAATGTAGGCGTAGTTTGCAGAGCTGAAGAAAAGGTTGACATCAGCACCTTTTTAGAGATTCCATCGGGAAGTGGTTTGATTTGTTCTATATGCAGTTGCATCCAAGAGAGGTTGGGGTGCGGTATTGATGCAACATAGTAAGTGATTGCTTATGCCTCCAGGCAATTGAAGAAGCATGAGGAGAATTACCCACTCATGATTAGAGCTGGCAGCGGTTGTCTTTGCATTGAAAATTTGGCGGCATTATTTGTATGGTGAAAGATTTGAAATTTTCACTGATCATAAGAGTTTGAAATATATATTCTCTTAGAAAGATTTGAATCTAAGGCAGCGCAGATGGATGGAATATCTAAAGGATTATGACTTCAATTTGACATATCATCCAGGCAGAGCAAATGTGGTGGCAGATGCATTGAGCAGAAAAGTGATTATGAATCAACTTATGATCAGAGAATGGAAACTCTATGAGAATGTGGCAAGAATTCTTTATATGTGCCAAGCAGTCAGCGCAGAGCAATACTAGCGACTAATGCAGTAGAGTCTTCTCTTTACTGGCAGATAGTAGAGGCACAAAGAGCTGATGCTAATTTAGCAGACATTCTTAGAATGAATGAAGTGAATTTGGGCGTGATAATGTGGCTAGATTGAAAGGAAGATTGTATGTCCCAGAAGATGCAGAAATTAGACAGAAAGTTTTGGGAAGCTCATAGATCAAGGTACACTATCCATCCAGGTAGCACTAAAATGTATCAAGATATGAAAAGCATTTTTGGTGGCCAATATGAAGAGAGAAATTGCAGAATTTATAACCAGATGTGCAGTATGTCAGCAAATAAAAGCAGAGCATCAGAAGCCAGGAGGATTGTTGCAACCATTACCCATTCCGCAGTAGAAGTGGGATGATATAGCAATGGATTTCATAGTTGGTTTGCCCAGTTCATCAGGTCATAATGCAATATGGGTTTTTGTGGATAGATTGACCAAGGTTTGCAGATTACTACCAGTTAGTATGACTTGGTCAGTTGATAGATTAGCTAAGTTGTATTTGGAAAGGATTGTACCTTTGCATCGAATACCAGTTACTATAATTTTAGATCGAGATCCTCGATTTACTTCAGGTTTTTGGAGGAGTTTACAAAGAGTTGTTGACACAGAGCTAAAGTATAGCTCAGCTTATCATCCACAAACAGATGGGTAGACAGAAAGAACAATTCAGACTATTGAAGATATGTTGAGAGCTTGCTGTCTTGTGTGGGGAGGCATTTGGGAGCGTCATTTGGGTCTAGTTGAGTTTGCATATAATAACAGTTTCATTCAAGTATTGAAATGGCACCTTATGAAGCATTGTATGGTAGACCATGCAGATCACCGTTAATTGGCATGAAGTAGGTGAAAGACAAGTTTTGGCCCAGAATTAGTTCGTCAATGTGCAGAAATAGTGAGATTCATCCAAGAGAAATTGAAAATAGCTCAAAGTCGTCAGAAGAGTTATGCAGATGTTAGACGCAGACCATTACAATTTGAAGTAGGTGATATGTATTTCTAAAGATATCTCCTACTAAAGGTGTATTAAGATTCAGTAAGAAAGGTAAATTGAGCCCGAGATATGTTGGACCGTTTCAAATCAAGGAAAGATTAGGTGAAACAACTTATAGATTAGATTTGCCAGCAGATTTCACGGATGCGCATGATGTTTTTCATGTCTCAATGTTAAGGAAATATATCAAGGACCCATCCAAGTTGTCAGCCATCAAAGAGATGATTTGAAGCCGGATATGACAATGCCAGAGTATCCAGTGCAAATTTCAGGCCACAGAACTCAAAAACTCAGGAATAAGGAAATTGAATTAGTAAAGGTCAGATGAGAGAATAGACAAGGTGGTGAAGATATTTGGGAATTAACAGAAGAAATGAGAAAGGCATATCCATATTTGTTTGAGTAAGTTTTATTCTTTTAAGGTGATAGTATCATGTTAGTTAAATGGAAATTTTGATAGTTGGCTTTTGATTTTAATTTCGAGGACGAAATTTCTTTTAGGTGATAGTAATGTAATGTTCTGACCGTTCGGATCGTTCTTGTGTGGACGTGGAGGCCAGTGTATGGCCGATGACATGTGTAGTAGGTGATTTCCGCAGGTTTAGAAGTTTTGCCTAAGCATTATCTATTTCTCGGTTGCTAACGCGGTCATTTGAGGGTCGCAATAGGATCGCGACAGTGAGGAGTGTCGCGATATGATCGCGACAGTCCGTAGCGTCGCGTTCATAAAACTGCCATTTTAAGTGATGGGTGTGTCGTCAGCAGATTAAGGCGACAGTCTTGAGCGTCGCGATTAGATCGCGGTCTTTTAGAGTGTCGCGTTCTTACCTGCATTGTGTTTTTAAGTAACCCTAGCAGAACAGAGCAGATGAAAGCTCTGTTCGGCCAGAGGGTTTTGCTGTGGGATTTTGGGTGATTTGGCTTGCTAGAGCTCAGTTTGACGAGTTTTCCACCGCGAGGACGTTGCTTGGAGTGGAAGGAACCCTGTCGGGCTTCATCTTCACGTTCTTCGCAAGGTAGGGAGATTTCCTTAGTTATGATCCGTGGATTTCCCGTGTGAAGTGGTTAATGTGTTTCCTGCTTTCTAAAACATAGATAGCATGTGTAGGAACACATTAAAGCATGAAAACGGACTGTAAACTATTGGTTATAAAGAGTTTGGGTGATCAGATTGAAGGGTTCTGGACAGGGTTCGCACCTGCTATCGCGGTCGCTCTGAGAGCCGCGATAAGGTCGCGACACCGCGAGCTGTTGCGTTCTGAAGGCAGTCTATCGTGCCGCCGCGACAACAGCCGAATGTTGTCTTTCAGAGAAATGTTTGTGTAGAATTATCTGTTCAGCACAGTTTATGTTATATGGTGATAGAAAGAGGTGCATTGGCACTCTCTACGCTCGAGAGCGTGTAGTGTGTGGTTTACTTGTTGTCACGCCGGTTAAGAAGAAGGTTTCACGAGAGGCTTGAGCATTGCGCAAGTGGTTTCTGTGTACGTGGTGTGTAGTTTGACGCCTTCCGTGGATACCTCTTCAGTTGGGAGCCCCAGGTTTTGTGTGAGCCAGGCACGTGAACTAGGTACCGACGGGGTCTTGTCGTCTTCCTGGACACCCTCACTCTTGTGTTGAGTAGTACGTCCGGCTGAGGAAAGACGGCAGTGGGACATCGACTAGAGAGTTGGTTGTGTTGTCGCTTGTAGCGCGCTCGTAGTTGGGGGAGATGGACACCAGTAGACGTACTGGACCCCAGCTAGTCCTATTTTCCAGTGCCTCACTTTAGGGAACTCGGGCTAGAGTCCCTAAGGTGTTAGGCATGGACCTGCGTGATGTGTGACCTGCAGGTTGTGGTGGTTTAATTGGACTCCACAGTTCTTGTACTTGTTAGTGGAGCGGCAGCTGGACCTTTCGTCCGTGGCTGCGAGACTGAGAGGTGGTCCTGTGTGGTTTGTCCGGTCAGTAACTGGTGTCGCGAACCAGTTGACGTGGCTCGAGTGTGGCGTTTTCTCTATAGTAGCTCGTACACTTGTTTGGTGTTGCCGTTTATTTAATTACGTTGTTCCTGTTAAGCGGCAAGTGGTAAGTTATACTTACAGTTTTATATCCTGCTTGTTATTATTATAAATTGTTAGTGTAGTACTTCCTGCTTTGCTACTTGTGTTGATTTGCTCGGTTTCTAGGGAGTTTCCCTACTGAGCCAGTGACACGTGAGGCTCACCCGTACCTCCTACCAGGTGAGGGAGACCCGGAGATTTCGCGTCCGTCGTCCAGTGGAGGGTCTGCACCACCAGCAGTGTAGTTCTACTTTACTGTTGTGTACCTCGGGGTATACCCCAGGTTCTGTTGTAGTTTGGCTACAGTTGTGCTATGGCCATGTATATTTCATGTAAATATTTGTGGGATTGACAGATCTTATAAATGTTTGAATTGATTCCTCTATATTTCTACGGACTCGTGGTTGATATCCCTTGCGAGGCTTCGCCCGTTCGCGGGAGGCGGATTCGGATCAGGCTTGCTATCAGGTTAGCGGGTCTGATTGGCGAGAACCGTCACAGTAATTGATAGAAGCTAGTCAGTCAGTGGAAGCAGTCCCCGTGGTTAGGGATTTGCTGATGTTTTTCATGAGGATTTGCCTGGTTTAGCTCCACATAGAGAGGTGGACTTTCCATTGAGTGTGCTGCCATGTACCATGCCGATCTCTAAAGCTCCTTATCGGATGGCACCAGCGGAACTTAAAGAATTGAAAAGCATTAGAAGATTTTGCAGAAAGAGTTATTAGACTGAGTCATTCCCTGTGGGAGCGCCGTTTTATTTCTGAAAGAAAGATGGAAGTTTTCGGATGTGTATTGATTATATAAAGTTGAATGATGTGACCATTAAGAATATACCCGTTGCTGAGGATAGATGATCTGTTTGATCAGTTGCAATCAGCAAAAGTGTTTTCTAAAATTGATTTGAGGTCCGGTACCATCAGTGAGAATAAAGAGAAGGATATAGATAAGACACTTTTAGAACAGATATGGTCACTATGAGTTTGTGGTTATGCCATTTGGGTTGACTAATGCTCCTGCAGGTTTATGGATCTGATGAATAGATTTTTCATCCTTATTTAGACCAATTCATTGTGGTCTTTATTGATGATATTCTGATTTATTCAGCATCTGAAGAGGAGCATGCAGCTCATTTGAGTTTACTCTGCAGTTGTTAGAGATAACCAGTTGTTTTGCTAAATTCATAAGTGTGAATTTTGGTTGAAAGAAATTCGTTTTGGGTCATGTTATCTCAGCTAAAGGAGTAGCAGTAGTGACCCAAGTAAAGTGGAAGCAGTGATGTGATGGGAAGTGCCTAACCAATAACCGAGATTAGAAGTTTTCTGGGATTAGCAGGTTATTATAGGCGTTTTATTCAAGATTTTTCTAAGATTGCAGCACCTATGACTAATTGACTAGAATGGTGTGCCTTTTGTGTGGTCCGGTGAATGTCAGAAAAGTTTTATGAAATTGAAGAAAAGACTTACATCAGCACTATATGACATTACCGTAGGAGTGGTGGTTTTGTGTTGTATACTGATGCTTCAAGGAGAGGACTTGGAGCAGTGCTTATGCAGCATGGCAAGGTGATAGCTTATGCGTCCAGACAATGAAGCCGGCAGAGGAGAATTACCCCACTCATGATTTGGAATTGACAGCAGTTGTATTTGCTTTGAAAATGTGGAGGCATTATCTGTATGGCAGAGATTTGAGATCTTTACAGATCATAAAAGTTTGAAGTATATCTTCTCGCAGAAAGATTTGAACCTTCGCTAGCGCAGATGGGTTGAATATTTAAGGATTATGATTTCAGTTTGGCTTACCATCCGGGTAAGGCCAATATTGTAGCTGATGCCTTGAGAAGAAAGGCATATGTAAGTTTGATGATGATTAAAGAATGGAAGTTGTATGAAGAGGTAGTAGAGAACTCCTTATATGTGCCCAGTAGTCAGCGACGGGCAGTACTAGCTGCTAGTGCTGTAGAGCCGTCTTGGTATTGGCAGATTATTGAGGCTCAGAGAGCAATGTAAGTTTAGCTGAAATTGTGAAAATGGAAGGAGTTACCATTGATGATAATTGTGTGGTTAGGCTCAGAGGCAGGTTGTTTGTTCCAGCTGAAAGAGAGGTAAAGCACGAGTGTTGGAAGAGGCTCATAAATCAGGTACACTATCCATCCGGGTAGTACTAAAATGTACCATTTTTGAAAAGCATTTCTGGTGGCCTCATATGAAAAAGGAAATAGCAGAATTTGTTGCAAGTGTGCTATCTGTCAACAGATTAAAGCAGAACATCAAAAGCCTGGAGGTTTGTTGCAACCGTTACCCATTCCACAGTGGAAATGGGATGATATTGCTATGGACTTTGTGTAGGTTTACCAGGATCGAGTTCCGGGCATAATGGAATATGGGTATTTGTTGATAGATTAACCAAGGTATGCAGATTAGTGGCAGTAAGTATGTCTTGGACAGTGGACAGATTAGCAAATATATATGTTGAAAGAATTGTTCCACTGCATGGTATTCGAAGACTATTGTATCTGATAGAGATCCAAGATTTACTTCTGGTTTTTGGAGAAGCCTGCAGAAGTAATTGGTACTGAGCTGAGATATAGCTCCGCTTATCATCCCCAACAGATGGTCAGTCAGAGAGGACTATCCAGACGATTGAAGATATGTTGCGGGCTTGTTGTTTAGTTTGGGGAGGTAGCTGGGAGCATCATTTGGGAATGGTTGAGTTTGCCTATAATAATAGTTATCATACCAGTCTTGGGATGGCACCGTATGAAGCTTTATATGGAAGGCCATGTAGAACCCCATTGAACTGGCATGATAGGAGAAAAGCAATTAGTGGTCCTGAATTGATTCAGCAAACCACAGAAATAGTGAAGCTTATTAAAGAAAAATTACAGCCAGCTCAAAGCAGGCAAAAGAGTTATGCAGATATCCGGAGGAGACCACTTCAGTTTGAAGTGAGAGATTTTGTTTTCTTGAAAGTTTCCCCGTAAAGGTATTATGAGGTTTGGTAAGACTAGAAAGTTGAGTCAAGGTATGTGGACCTTTCAGGTGATTGAGAGAATTGGGGAACAGCTTATAGGTTGGATTTGCCAGCAGATTTTGCGGATGTTCATGATATATTTCATGTTTCTATGTTAAGAAAGTGTATTGAAGATCCCCTCAAATAATCAGATATCAAGGTGGTGACCTGAGGCCGGATATGACTATGTCAGAGTATCCGGTGCATATCACAGATCGAAAGATAAAGAAGCTGAGAAATAAAGAAATCGAGCTAGTTAAAGTGAGATGGAAAATAGATTGGGTGGTGAGGATACCTGGGAATTAGCCGAGGAGTGGCTAAACGGTATCCCTATCTGTTTGAATAAGATTTTGTATTTTCTTTTTAGATGATAGTGCTTGTAAAAGTGTGTTTATTTAAGTTGTTTAACTTTGAGTTGTGTTATGATTTCGAGGTCGAAATTTTCCTTTTAGATGATAGTAATGTAACGTCGCGTGCTTTTCGGATATTTTTGGATCATGTGTGTAATGGTTGTGATGGCCGTTGTGAGGCCAGTGTGAGTTGGTTGTGTGGTTTGGGTTCAGGTGAGTAGCAGGTTGGTCCTGAAATGAAATAGGACCTGCTGCAGTTGAGTTGGAGTTGGCGGCCAGGTGTGGCCGTTGACTTGTTGGTATCCAGGTAGGGTGCTGTTGACTGCTCGAACTTGGCGGCATAAGATGTGGACGTTTTTGGTGGCGGTTACCCTTGGCGGCAGAAGGGTTGACGCCAACCTGTGAATTCTGCAGGTTATAGGGTCACCCGAGAGTAGGTTTTCCACCTGGTTCTCTCTTCCCCTTGCCCCAGCTTCATGCCCCCGTGTCCCTAAAGCTTCCAACATGTACAGAAGAGTGGTTGGAGGATCGTGGGACGTGTGGCGTTGCCGAATCGCGCGAGAAACCCGTGGAGTGGTGCAATTCCCGTGGGAGCTCACGGAGGTTCGGTGTGAACCAGGAGATTTCAGGAGGTTTAAGCGTGTTCTGAGGTAGGGAACGAACCCTGTTAGCTCCGTAGGATCAGAAAATACGACGTAACCACCTGAATCAACATGTTTAATGCATTTTGGATTAGGTTCCTTCATGCGGGGTTTTAAGGGTGGTTTGATGGAATTTAAAGGTTATCATGTAGTTCTAATTGTAAAATGATGCATGCTTACTTGGAAAGAGTTTCCTTATGTTTTCCCGCGGTTTCAATGGTTGTAAACCCTGTAAAATCGTCTAGGGTTTCTGCAGGAACGGGCTGAAGATATTGGTGTCAAATCGATTGTCGCCAAGTTCATCAGCTGGGATATAGAGGCCATATCCTTGCCGTCTAGTTCCTGTAAGCGGCAGTCGATGTTGTCGCCAACATGCTATAAGTAGTAATGGCTGATATGGTATTTATCGATAATGAATGGTGCGTTGGCACCTGTGGTGCACTGAGTGCACGTGGTTTCCGTGTTTAGCATACAAGGTATGCAGTTAGTTACTTACTTTTGAGTTTGCGTGTTGTTCACGCGAGTCCACTTGGGTTCACATGTGGTGGACCGTTGTTACTTGAGGTTTACGTGAGTTTTCACGTGGTTTGTGTGTGACGTGCACGTGGTTTTGTGTATGTGTGAGTAGTACGACGCCTACCGTGGTTACCTCTCCAGTTGGGTGCCCCAGGTTCTTTGTGAGCCAGGCTGTTAGCTCGGGGCTTTGTCCCGGTACTTGTTTTGTACCGTCGAGGTCTGTGTCGTCTGACCTGGACACCCTCACTCCTTGTTTGAGTTGTACGTCCGGCTGAGGAAAGACGACAGTGGGACAGTGACACTTGTGTTTGTCTTTAGTCACTTGTAGCGCGCTCGTAGTTGGGGGTACGGACACCAGTAGACGTACTGACCCCAGCTAGTCCTTTTCCAGTGCCTCACTCTAGAGAGTTTCGGGCCAGGATCTCTAGAGGTGTCTGGCATGGGCCTGTGACCGTGTGGTCCGCAGGTGGTGGTGTTTAGGTTGGTCTCCACAGTTGTTTGACCTTTTCACGTGGAGCGGCAGCTGGACCTTTCGTCTTGGCTGCGAGACTGAGAGGTAGACCTGTGTTAGCTTGTCCGAGTCAGTCTCTGGTGTCGCGAACCAGTTCACGTGGCTCGTGTTTGGCTGTCTCTACTTTAGCTTGTACACCTGTACTGGTTTGCCGTTTAATTATTACAGTTGTTTTTCGTAGTCGGCAGATGGTGAGTACTTTTACAGCTTTCATATCCTGCTTAGCTGTTCTATAAATTGTTGGTACTATTATTGCTTTTGTACCTGTGGTTTTGGTTTGCTCGGTTTGGGGGAGTTCCCTACTGAGCCAGTGACTAGCGAGGCTCACCCCTACCCCCCACAGGTGAGAGCGAGGAGACGTTTCACGACCGTCGTTCCGTTTTGAGCCGCGCCGTAGCGGTGCAGGGTCGGTACCTCCAGCTGTGTAGTAGCAGCTCCAGCAGTGTAGTGTAGTCAGTTGTTTATTTTCTTCAGTTGTACCTCGGGGTATGCCCCGGCTCTTGTACTTCTTTTCAGTTTTGTGGGAATTATGGCTATGTAAACTTGTGAAATATTTATGACCTGGAGCTTGCAGCGGTCGTGTTTTGCCTTGAGGTTGTGGAGGCCCTACTTGTACGTGAGGTGTTCGACGTCTTCACCGACCACCGCAGCTTACAGTATGTCTTCACGCAGAGGGATCTCAACCTCAGGCAGCGCAGGTGGCTCGAATACTTGAAGGACTATGACTTTAGTCTTTCCTATCACCCAGGGAAGGCTAATGTCATGGCAGATGCTTTGAGTAGGAGAGCCCACCTGAGTTCTTTGTTGGTTAGACACTGGAGACTCCTGGAGGACGCCGCTCAGAGTGTGTTTGTACCGTCGAGCCTCCGGGAGAGGGCAGTGGCAGCCGTCCTGACCGTTCCGTCCGTGGATTTTTCAGCAGGTACTTGAGGCTCAGAGTGCAGACGAGGACTTAGCAGACGTGTTGCGGTTTCCCAGGTAGCACTGGACGGACGGACAACGAGGTTCATTTCCGAGGCAGACTCTACGTTCCAGAGGACGCCAGAGAGGAGGTACTGTCCGAGGCTCACCGGTCGCGATACTCTATTCATCTAGGCTCTACCAAGATGTACCATGACTTGAGGGTACTCTTTTGGTGGCCGGGGATGAAGAAAGATATGGCTGAGTTTGTTTCGCGCTGCCTTACCTGCCTCAGCAGGTGAAGGCAGAGCACTAGCGTCCTGGTGGTGAGTTGCAGTCGCTTCCCATTCCAGTGTGGAAGTGGGAGCATATCACCACGGACTTTGTTTCTGGCTACCTCGTACCTCTCAGGGCACGACAATTTTGGGTCATCGTTGACAAGTTGACGAAGACCGCTCGCTTTCTTCCAGGCAGAGTAGCTTGGCCAGTTGACAGACTTGCTCGTTGTTTTGTGGACAGAGTGGTACCTTTGCACGGAACCCCGGCCTCTATTGTCTCAGATAGAGATCCGAGGTTCACTTCTCGTTTCTGGCGCAGCTTTCAGCGGGCTCTTGGCTCTGAGCTGAGGCTGAGTTCGGCGTACCACCCACGACAGACGGGCAGTCTGAGCGGACCATACAGACCCTCGAGGACTTGTTGAGAGCGTGTTGCCTAGACTGGGGCGGCACGTGGGAGTCGCACCTTCCCATGGTGGAGTTTTCTTATAATAATAGCTTTCACTCCAGCATCGGGATGGCGCCCTACGAGGCTCTGTATGGTCGGCCGTGCAGGACACCGTTGCACTGGCACGAGGTTGGTGAGAGGCAGTTGCTGGGCTCGGAGCTAGTTCAGCAGTGTGCAGACACAGTGAGGCTGATCCGGCAGAGGTTGCAGACAACGCAGAGCAGACAGAAGAGCTACGTCGACGTCCGCAGGAGACCGCTTCAGTTCGAGGTTGGCGACAGAGTGTTCCTTCGGATCTCGCCTACCAAAGGCGTTCTCAGGTTTGGGAAGAAGGGCAAGCTCAGCCCAGGTTTGTTGGCCCTTTTTTCATCCTGGAGCGTGTGGGCGGATCGCTTACCGGTTAGCCCTTCCGTCTGAGTTGGCAGGTGTTCACGACGTCTTCCACCTTTCACAGCTGAGGAGGTACATGCCAGATCCGTCGCATGTGCTCGACTACCCGCAGCTTGAGTCGCCCCCGACTTGTCCGTGCCAGAGTACCCAGTCAGCGTGGTGGACCGCAGAGTGCAGCAGCTTCGCAGGAGAAGGATCCCACTCGTCAGGTGGTTGGGAGCACCGCGCTGGTGGGGAGGCCACTTGGGAGCGTGAGGACGAGATGCGGGAGCAGTTTCCTTACTTGTTCGAGTGACAGGTACGCAATTTTATATTTGTTCCCCTAGTTTCGCCCTAAATTTCGAGGACAAAATTATATTTTTGTTGGTTAGATTGTAACATCCCATGTTACCCTGACTAGTCGCCCTCCATCAAGGTGGCGACACAGGGTATGTCACCTTCTGAAGACGACATGTGGCTTGTCGCCTTCCAGTTGGGAAGGCAACTGGCCCTATGTCGCCTTCTCTCTTTGCTGCCAGCCGCATGCACCTTGTCGTGTAGTTGTCTGAAGAGGGATGACAGGTGTCAGCATCTGGCAGTAAGGAGGCGATAGGTCCTATGTCGCCTTCTGGTGTCAGGCCTGCATGGCTGACACGTGGCGATGTCGCAGGTCGACTTGACCGTTGAGCAGGGAAGCGACATGCCATATATCGCCTTCAGGGTTACTGAAGGCGACGGGGCCCATGTCGCCTTCTCATGTCAAAGGGTTAAGTGCTCAGGCCGAGAGCACAAGCCTCAGTTCGCCCCCTTGCTCTGTGCAAGTCTTATCTCCGGCGAACTGAAGCTTGGGAGCTCCATGGAGGCTTGGAGGAGGTTGTTTGACCATCTTGCAAGGTAGGTTGCTCTTGGTTGTTGATTGGTTGGTTGTTCTTGTTTGTTTTCCCTTGTGCTCCCCATTACTTGATCCCCCTCTCACTGTCTTCCCTCTTCTTGGGATGCTTGGATGATGGTCTCCTAGGGAGAGGAAGTGCTCGGTTCGTGGGAGGAGGCTCGTGGATCGTTGGAGCTCGGAGGTGGAGGGTTGCTAACCTATGAGAAGGGCCCTTGAGGTTGGATCTTCATCTCGAGGTAGGGAACCCAAACCTTCCCCCTAGTTCCACTTGCTAGGATCCTCACCTCTTCCAAGCCTAGAACTTGCATGATAGGTTGTTTTCATGCTTTGGTTATGGATGTGGTTTGTGTGGTGCTTTGCATGCAATGGTTGCTTGGGTTTGAGGGTTCTCCATGTTGAGTGAGATGCATGTGAGTGTAGGTTATTGTGCATGCTTGTTGGGGTTCTAGAGGGTGGTTTGAGCTCTTTAGAACCATGGTTTAATAGCCTACATGTTTCCCTCCCCGCGGTTGTGATTGTAGTGTGGTGAGGCCCTGAAGAAGGGAGCCTCGGTGTGTTGCACCCTGGTAAGGCGACACCTTTGGTGTCGCCACCCAGGTGGCGACACATCGATGCGTCGCCTTCAGGAACTCCTGAAGGCGACAGCATCTATGTCGCCACCTTGGTGGAGACATGGGGGCCGTCGCCTTCTGCCTGTTTTTCCCATTCCGGTTCCTGTGTCTGTTTCGAAGCACTGACCTGATAGCGACAATGGCCTTGTCGCTATCAAATCAGTAGGGTTGCGCCGCCTTGGTTGTCGCCATCCTGATGGCGACATGGGGCCGGTCGCCTTCTCAGTCAAAGAAGGGACTTTGCCACCTGCTCAGTGTCCTTCTTCCGCTGCGACTCGGTTTTCTCGGCACCTGTGCTGTTTCCTAGTACAGTGCTACTTCTAGTCTCTCTCTCTCTTCGCCCAGTGCTAGGCACTTGAGGGCTTGTCCGCGAGACAGGTTGTTACCATTACCTGGACCCCCGTCCCCGCGCGTCTGTGTCAGAGGGTGTTGCTCTAGACGGCGGGGTTTGCTCGAGTCGTTGACTTTGGTAGCAGTAGGGGAAAACGGTGGGACAGCGACGTGGTCGTTTGTGTAGCTCTCTTAGCTGAGACTGGTACGCCGGTAGTGTGTGACTCGTATGGCGCAGTTCAACTTGTAACGACCCAGAATCCGCATTACCAGTAACCCCAGTAACCCGAATTCTGACCGCTAACCCACGAGACAAGCTCGGAAGGGTAGGAAGTGAAAGTCCGAGGAGACTATATATAAGAAGATACACACCATGCAAGCAGTAAAATTCCACTATATGAACATATCATATACAACCTCAGAGTCTGAGACAAAGTACAGAGTACAGAAGTACAACAAAAAGGTACAACTCACTGCAGCTAGGGAGCACCAACACCGGAGTGGCTAGACTCGCCTGGAACGGGAGTCGACGAAGACCCACCTGAAAGGGAAGGGAGTGAGTCTCAAGAAAAGAGACCCAGTAGGAAAAGTAACCCCCCGGCAACTATACTAAAGTGCGGAAAGTAAAAACTGAAAGTAAGTACACGTCGCACCACACACAAAACTATAAACCACGCGGCTCAGTAACACACACTCACACACATAGCAAGTAGGACTCAGCTAGGGTCTGTGGCTCGCATCCCGTCACCACAGAGGCTCTCAACCCCAGCCACTGTGCACACTACAGACGCTCTCTCTCACATCTAGTCCACGACCGGTTTTTCCCCTATGCTTGACCCTAGCGGTAGAGAAGGGGCTCCACGGAGACCGGCTCAAAACCACCAAAAGAGTATTCACAGGACAAGTCGCACTCGCGTCCTGGCTCACTAGCGGAGGACAACCACACGCTAGTCGTCTAGACGGAGTCGCACCCACGCCTAGGTAACACAACAGAAACGGGTACACGGTAACGCAACGCGCGTACAATAGACGGAACACACTCAACGTCTGAACCCCGTACAGTAGTAACACCTCGTGCCACAAACAACTACTCCTATGCACAGGCGGAGTCACACTCTAAGCCTGGCCCACTTGTGCTATTAGGGCGGACACACATGTCAATCGCCTCTAATCACACAACTTAAGTTTGCTGGGACACAGAATATAAACGGCCACATCGATTGCCGCCAATCAGAGATAAACGGCAGCCCCTATGCCGTCAACAATAACTAAACGGCAATCGACCTTGTCGTTTAAATCACCCCTGAAGATCTCAACGTCAACAGATGTGGACGTTGATATCTTCAGTCCCCCATACCCAGAACTGAACCGAATCAGTCCCAATGGGCAAAAACACTTAACCAACTCTGACTGATGGAGGGAAACACATCCTCTCATCAATCCACATTAACAGAACATCATAATTAGACAATCTAACACCTAGATTATCCAAACCACCCTCAATTCCGGCATGATATAACCTAAACCCTAACCATGATTTGCACATCAATTCAGTTAATCGGACATGCTGGTTTGCTGGGGAAGGTTATAGGGGTTAAGTCCCTACCTCAGAACACCTTAAGAATCCCCAAACAGCCACTAATCGCGCCGGATTCCCCCGAAGACTCCGCACGAATCGCACCAAAACCACGCGCTTCCCGCCCGATCTAGCAACGCCACACACGATCCAGGGCTTCCCACGAGCTCAAATCACTCAACAGAAGCTGCAGGAATCAAGAAAGGCAAAGGTGGAAGAAGGAGAGAAAGGAGAAGAAGAACCTGCTCTCGGGCTGTCCTATTTCAACAGGACTGGTTAGTAGACGTCCACATCTGTGGTCGCCAACTGAACCGCCAACAGACTAACGTCCAGATCACATGTCGTTGAGTTCAACATCAGACGTCCACATCGCTGGACGCTGACTCAAACTCAACGGCAAGCTTTGGCCGTCAACCACACAGAACCACTACAGACCCAATAAGGATCCACTAAAGACCCGAGACCTTACACAACTAGTCCGTTCTCACTGCCTCACTCTACGTGGTTCCGGTACCACCTAGAGCGGCCAGGCGTGGGACCGTAGTCCAGCCAGACTACGGCAGTTTGTGGTTACTTGTGGTTCCACATCTCACTCTGATGGGAGGTGTTAGACATGGACCGTTGGTCGAGGGTAAGACGCGTGGCGCACCTGACCAGCTGACTAGAGTAGTGTACTGTAGCTAGTGTGCTTGTCCAGCAGTTCGCTGCCTATGTTTACAGCTGGGTTCTTGTGGTGCCTTGGTTTACACGGGTTTTTCGGTCCCGCCAAGTGGCTTAGACTGACGACTGTGTAGTTCTTTCACGCTTCCGCACTTTACTCTGTTTAGTAGATTAGACCTTACTGCTTTATTTAATTATTGCACTAGTCTTTATACTTGTGGAACCAGTGGGAGATTGGTAGTCCCTACTACTGGCTTCTTCGTGAAGCTCACTCTCTGTTTTGCAGGTGAGACTTCACAGCAGTTCCCTCCGCGGCGTAGCGAGGAGACGGCCCGCAGTAGTCGGCATCTCTAGTGGCAGTGTTCCCCCAGTTCTGTACTTCACCTCGGGGTATGCCCCTAAGGGATGTGTTATTCCTTTTCCGTTCTGCACTTGTACTTTTACTACTTTGGGACTTGTACTAGACTTGCACGTTGTGTTAGACTTCTTCTTGCACTAGTTGGTACATCTTTAGTACATTTGTCGTTATTACTTTCCGTCACATATCTCGTTAGACTGATCCGTTAGCCTTTCCGGGTCTCCGGACCCGTGGCGGCGGTGCCGACGGTCGGATCCTGGCGGGAGCCGGGGACCCGGCGCCGGGGCCGTTACAGTGGTATCAGAGCAAGGGGTCTATCAAGACTTGTGGTGGAAATGAGTAATGACGTAAAGTCCCTTAGAAAGTATAAGTGAACACTGCTAGCCGCCGGAGTCTTAAGTGTCAATAACTAAATCTGGCTATTTTGCAGATCATGCCTCCACTCACTCGCAGGCATGCTCATAACTTGGTGGAGCGTCAGGAGACTGAGTCAGACAGTTCGGTTGCTGCCGAGCAGGTGCCGTTCGGTGCTCAACCCCAGCAGTTCGAGCAGCCTGACGACCCGTTGCCGCAGGGAGGACCGCAGCAGCAGCAGGAGCAGCAGCAGTGGTATCCACCTGCGCCCCCGTCGGCCGTCATGGAGCAGTGGTGGAGAGCGATGCTTTAGGGTCCGTGGCAGTACCCGCCGCAGCAGCAGTACCAGCCGTACCAGCAGATGCCAGCAGGAGGTCAGCAGTTTGCAGAGATGGTAGCAGAGGAGCAGCCACCACCGACCCCGCAGGCAGCACCGTTTCAGCCGGAGGTACCACCCATAGTTCGGCAGCAGACTCCAGCAGCAGCCGCAGCACCTGAGGACTGCACCGTGCTTCTGGAGAGGTTTCTTTGTCTTCGACCTCCTACATATGTAGGCGACCGCGATCCGGATAGAGCAGAGAGTTGGGTCCATGAGCTCGAGTGCACCTTCGAGACCATGGATTGTGCAGAGTTGGATCAGGTTCGTTTGGCAGTATATCAGCTGAAGGGGTCAGCCCATGAGTGGTGGCGAGCAATGAGGCTGACCAGGTTTCAGGGCAGGAGGTTGGAGCAGATCTCTTGGCAGCAGTTTCTCGAGGCCTTCCTCGGCGAGTACCTTCCCGACTATGTCTGCCGGGGGAGGAGGGACTTGTTCCACGAGTTAGTCCAGGGAGACTCAACCGTGGGACAGTACCATCAGAGGTTTCTACAGCTACTTCGACACGTTCCCCACGTGGCAGCTAGTGAGCAGGCTCGTACCGAGCTGTTCATTAGCGAGCTACGTCCCGACTTGAGGTGGGCCATGGCTGGTCACCTCTGCGACACCTTGTCAGTAGCAATGGAGAGAGCTACGGCCATAGAGCGGGAGTGTTGGTTTCAGCCGCAGCAGAGTGGAGGTTCAGGGAGATCTTCTCCGTACCAGCGCCCCGCAGGCAGTCGAGGGAGTGTGTCTTCTTCTTCTTCCTCTTGGGAACAGGCGGTGCTGGCCTGACCACGAAGTTGAAGAAGTTGTTCACTCGTGGAGGCAGGAGTCACGCGCAGCAGCAGAGCGTCAGACCTTGCCGTTTTAGAAGAGCAGTCTGTCCAGCAGGGAGCAGAGCAGAGCCAGCAGGTTCGGGTTGTTACCACTGCGGGCAGGAGGGGCACTTCAGGCGAGAGTGTCCGTTGAGGCAGCAACAGGAGCAGCACCAGCAACCACCCCTCAGGCGCAGTACCGTCCACCCCCCACCACCTCAGTGCCAGCAGCAGTACCAGGGTCAGCAGCGTCAGCAGCAGTAGCCTCAGCGAGGTCGTGGACGGGTCGGGTGATGAACATCACAAGAGAGGAGGTGGAGGCCTCTAATCTGGTCGTCGGTACGATTCCCATCCTTGGTAGAGCTGCTAGAGTTTTGATTGATCTGGGTGCTACACACTGTTTTGCTTCAGAGGAGTTCTTTGCTACTTTGACCGAGTTTGCTCCGGAGCGGACCTGCGACCTAGCTGTTGAGCTTCCGACGGTGACTTCGTTCGTACCCTTGGTTACTTGGAGGGTGTCACCGTCGAGGTGCAGGGCCACCAGCTACCAGCCAGACTGTTTGCCTTGCAGCTCCACGACTTCGATGCCATTTGGGCATGGACTGGTTAGAGGCACACTCTGCTTTGGTAGATTGTCAACAGAAGACCGTGCGGTTCGAATTACCTGGAGCACCTGTGCTTTGCTTCCGAGGTACCCGGTCTGTCCGCCGACCCTTTGTTTCTTTCTGTAGAGCTCAGAGTCTTATCCGAGACGGTTGTGTTGCTTTCCTGGCTTCCGTTTGTGCCTCGGATTCGGGTGAGTTGGCTGTTTCTGACTTGCCGATTGTTTGTGAGTTTGCTGACGTGTTTCCGGAGGATCTACCTGGGTTGCCGCCTGAGCGGGAGGTAGATTTCTCCATTGAGTTGCTTCCGGGGACGATGCCTACGTCCAAGGCACCGTACGGATGGCGCCGGCAGAGCTGCGGGAGTGAAGCGCCAACTAGAGGAGTTGCTTGCGTTGGGCTTCATTCGTCCTAGCCTCTCGCCGTGGGGAGCGCCTGTGTTGTTTGTGAGGAAGAAGGATGGTAGCCTGAGAATGTGTATTGATTATCGTCAGCTAAATCAGGTTACCGTGAAGAATAAGTATCCTTTGCCCAGGATCAATGACTTGTTTGACCAGTTGTAGACAGCTTCAGTGTTCTCGAAGATCGACTTGAGGTCGGGTTACTACCAGTTGCGGATTCGGGAGTCAGACGTTCCGAGATCAGCCTTTCGCACCCGCTACGGCCACTTCGAGTTTGTCGTGATGCCTTTTGTGCTCACGAATGCCCCAGCAGCATTCATGGAGATGATGAACAGTGTTTTCAGCGAGTACCTGGACCGGTTCGTGGTGGTGTTCGTCGACGACATCCTGGTGTACTCAGCGACGGCGGAGGAGCACGAGGTCCATCTGAGGCTGGTGTTGCAGACTTTGAGGAGTCACCGACTTTATGCCAAGTTCAGCAAGTGTGAGTTTGGCTAAAGGAGGTGCACTTCCTTGGGCACGTTGTTTCTGGTGCAGGTGTGGCGGTTGATCCCGCCAAGGTTGAGACCGTTGTTTCTTGGGGCCAGCCCACTACAGTTGCTGAGGTTCGCAGTTTCCTGGGGCTGGCAGGCTACTACAGGAGGTTCATGCAAGACTTTGCCAGAGTTGCAGAGCCTTTGACCCGTTTGACCAAGCGGGAGACCCAGTTTGTGTGGACGACAGAGTGCGAGCAGAGTTTCCAGGAGCTGAAGAGTCGGCTGACTTCAGCTCCGATCTGTTCCTTCTGGCACTGGCAGCTTTGTTATCTACACAAATGCTTCGGGTACTGGTTTGGGTGCTGTGTTGATGCAGCACGGTCGAGTAGTTGCCTATGCTTCTCGTCAGCTGAAGAAGCATGAGCAGAACTACCCGTCGCACGACGTGGAGCTTGCAGCGGTCGTGTTTGCCTTGAGGTTGTGGAGGCACTACTTGTACGGTGAGGTGTTCGAGGTCTTCACCGACCACCGCAGCTTACAGTATGTCTTCACGCAGAGGATCTCAACCTCAGGCAGCGCAGGTGGCTTGAATACTTGAAGGACTATGACTTTAGTCTTTCCTATCACCCAAGGAAGGCTAATGTCGTGGCAGATGCTTTGAGTAGGAGAGCCCACCTGAGTTCTTTGTTGGTTAGACACTGGAGACTCCTGGAGGACGCGCTCAGAGTGGTTTGTACCGTCGAGCCTCGGGGGAGAGGGCAGTGGCAGCCGTCTGACCGTTCGTCCGTGGATTTTTCAGCAGGTACTTGAGGCTCAGAGTGCAGACGAGGACTGGCAGAGTGTTGCGGTTTCCCAAGGTAGCACTGGACGAGGACAACGAGGTTCATTTCCGAGGCAGACTCTACGTTCCAGAGGACGCCAGAGAGAGGGGGTACTGTCCGAGGCTCACCGGTCGCGATACTCTATTCATCTAGGCTCTACCAAGATGTACCATGACTTGAGGGTACTCTTTTGGTGGCCGGGGATGAAGAAAGATATGGCTGAGTTTGTTTCGCGCTGCCTTACCTGCCAGCAGGTGAAGGCAGAGCACCAGCGTCCTGGTGGTGAGTTGCAGTCGCTTCCCATTCCAGTGTGGAAGTGGGAGCAATCACCACGGACTTTGTTTCTGGCTTACCTCGTACCTCTCAGGGGCACGACAGTGTTTGGGTCATCGTTGACAAGTTGACGAAGACCGCTCGCTTTCTTCCAGGCAGAGCAGCTTGGCCAGTTGACAGACTTGCTCGGTTGTTTGTGGACAGAGTGGTACCTTTGCACGGAACCCCGGTCTCTATTGTCTCAGATAGACATCCGAGGTTCACTTCTCGTTTCTGGCGCAGCTTTCAGCGGGCTCTTGGCACTGAGCTGAGGCTGAGTTCGGCGTACCACCCACAGACAGACGGGCAGTCTGAGCGGACCATACAGACCCTCGAGGACTTGTTGAGAGCGTGTTGCCTAGACTGGGGCGGCACGTGGGAGTCGCACCTTCCCATGGTGGAGTTTTCTTATAATAATAGCTTTCACTCCAGCATCGGGATGGCGCCCTACGAGGCTCTGTATGGTCGGCCGTGCAGGACACCGTTGCACTGGCACGAGGTTGGTGAGAGGCAGTTGCTGGGCCCGGAGTAGGGGTGTAAACGGAACCCGATATTCCGACCCGATACCGATAATAAAAATTATCAGTTTCGGAATTGGAAAATGATATCGATAGCTTATCAGAATCGGTATCGGATATTCCGATAATAATCGGAATCGAAAAAATAATCAGAATCGGTATCGGTATCGGTTATTCCGATAAATTATCATAAACTCAAGATAAAATTATGGTAAATATCTTACCTTATCGGAATTTCGGTTCCAGTAATGTTATCGGAATCGGAACGGAATCGGAACTAACCATTCTTATCGAATCGGAACCATATTTCGGTTATCGGAATCGGTATCGGAATCTTTGTTTACGATTCCAAACCCGACCCGTTTACAGCCCTAGCCCGGAGCTAGTTCAGCAGTGTGCAGACACAGTGAGGCTGATCCGGCAGAGATTGCAGACAGCGTAGAGTAGACAGAAGAGCTACGCCGACGTCCGCAGGAGACCGCTTCAGTTCGAGGTTGGCGACAGAGTGTTCCTTCGGATCTCGCCTACCAAAGGCGTTCTCAGGTTTGGGAAGAAGGGCAAGCTCAGCCCGAGGTTTGTTGGCCCTTTTTCCATCCTGGAGCGTGTGGCGAGGTCGCTTACCAGTTAGCCCTTCCGTCTGAGTTGGCAGGTGTTCACGACGTCTTCCACGTTTCGTAGCTGAGGAAGTACATGCCAGATCCGTCGCATGTGCTCGACTACTCGTAGCTTGAGGTCGCCCCCGACTTGTCCGTGCCAGAGTACCCAGTCAGCGTGGTGGACCGCAGAGTGCAGCAGCTTTGCAGGAGGAGGATCCCACTCGTCAAGGTGGTTTGGGAGCACCGCACTGGTGGCGAGGCCACTTGGAGCGTGAGGACGAGATGCGGGAGCAGTTTCCTTACTTGTTCGAGTGACAAGTACGCAATTTTACTTTTGTTCCCCTAGTTTCACCCTGAATTTCGAGGACAAAATTATATTTTTGTTGGTTAGATTGTAACATCCCATGTTACCCTAACCAGTCGCCCTCCATCAAGGGTGGCGACACAGGGTATGCCGCCTTCTGAAGACGACATGTGGCTTGTCGCCTTCCAGTTCGGAAGGCGACTGGCCCTATGTCGCCTTCTCTCTCTGCTGCAGGAAGGGCTGTCGCGTTCTTAACGCGACAGGGCGCTGTGTCGCGTTTATATGACCGCTTCTGGCGCTGGACGTGTGCATGTGCGCCACGTGGCGGGCATTGAAGGCATTAAGCTCGGGAAGGCGACAGGCTTGGCATCGCGTTCAGGTGGCGACGCATCGCTGCGTCGCGTTTCGAACCGCTGCAGGTTTTTAAAGAACCCCAGCCGACAGAACCCTGATACGTTCTGCTCGGCCGGGGGAGGAGCTGTAGAGGTTTTCTCGGGCGATCTTGGGTGGAGAGCTCGGTATTCGGCGAGGTTTCGCTGTAAGGAGCTCGTGTGGAGCATAAGGATCGCCAGGGAAGCATCATACCGCATGTTCTTCGTTCAGGTAGGTGATTTCTTCCCGTTCCGGGGTGATAATCGTGGAAAAACATAGGATTGATCAATTTAACGTTTTATTCATGATAGATACCATGCCTAGGTTTTCATTAAAGCATGAAAATGACGAATTAAGGGTGGTTTGCATGTGTTTTGGGGTGTTTGGAAGGAGAGAACTCGATTAGGGTTTCTCACCCTGCTAAAGCGACAGGGGAGGCTGTCGCGACCTGAAGGCGACGGGACGACCCATCGCGTTCATGTCCTTAAGGCGACCTATCGGGCTGTCGCGTTCTGAAGGCGACCTGAGCCCATGTCGCGACCACAGCCGAGGGTTGTGTGGGTGTATGGCTTATGTGATGTGATTAACCGATTGTCATGGATTGTTGTGTTTAATGTTAATAAGCGGTGCATGATACTTGTGGTGCACTGAGTGCACGGGTTTCCGAGACTAGCATGTAGAGTACGTAGTCAGCTAGCCGTATTGTGGCTGCGGGGTGTTCACGCGAATACTGTTAGGTTCACGTGTAATGGACCATTGTTACGAGAGGTTTATGTGAGTCTTCACGTGGTTTGTATGTGACGTGAACGTGTTTTTGTGTACGTGGCGAGTAGTACGACGCCTACCGTGGTTACATCTCCAGTTGGGTGCCCCAGGTTCTTTGTGAGCCAGCTGTTAGCTCGGGGTTTTGTCTCGGTACTTGTGTTCTACTGTCGAGGTCTGTGTCGTCTGACCTGGACACCCTCACTCCTGTGTTTGAGTTGTACGTCCGGCTGAGGGAAAGACGACAGTGGGACAGTGACACTTGTGTTTGTCTTTAGTCACTTGTAGCGCGCTCGTAGTTGGGGGTACGGACACCAGTAGTCGACACTGGTCCCCAGCTAGTCCTTTTCCAGTGCCTCACTCTAGCGAGCCCAGGCCAGGGTCTCTAGAGGTGCCAGGCATGGGCCTGTCACCGTGTGGTCTGCAGGAGGTGGTGTTTAGTTGGTCTCCATAGTGCTTGCCCTTTTCACGTGGAGCGGCAGCTGGACCTTTCGTCCGTGGCTGCGAGACTGAGAGGTAGACCTGTGTTAACTTGTCCGAGTTAGTTCTGGTGTCGCGAACCAGTTCACGTGGCTCGTGTTTGGCTGTCTCTACTTTAGCTTGTACACCTGTACTGGTTTTCCGTTTAATTATTACAGTTGTTTTTGTAGTCGGCAGACAGTGAGTACTTTTACAGCTTTTTATCCTGCTTAGCTGTTCTATAAATTGTTGGTATTGTTTACTTGTTTCAGTTGTACCTTGGGGTATACCCCAGGCTCTTGTACTTTTTCTTTCATTTTTAGTGGAAATATGGCTATGTAACTTGTGAAATATTTATATGAAAATGGTGTGTTCCTTTATATTTACACGAACTGTGGTTTGGTATCCCTTGTAAGGCTTCGGCCCGTTCGCGGGAGGCGGACTCGGATCAAGTACGTTATCGGTTTAACGGGCTTGGCCGAGGCGTTCCGTCACAATTGGTATCAGAGCAAGGTCCGTGATAATATAAGGGAACTAGAAAGATACATAGCCTTATTTCGGTCTTTGTACACTGCTGGTAGGGATCCTGGTTTCTGATAATTTGTGTTTTGTTTTTGCTTGGTATTTTGTTTATGTAGAAATTTCTGGAATGGTTGATAGAAGAGATTGGGGTGGTGGAGGAGATGATCCAGAGGAGAGCACTCAGCGTATGATAGAGAGGATTGGGAAAGCCTCACGGATATTCGGGCAAGGATGGATCAGCAGGCGCCGGTACCACCGGTTGCAGTGCCACCTGGGGATGGAGAGACTGTACCTATTGCTCCAGTCCTGCCAAGAGTAGAGGTGCCTTTTGTAGCACCTGTGCCACCACCACCACCAGTGCTGATGCAGAAGAACCAGTGATGCAGGTTGAAATGTTTCTGAGATTGCAGCCACCTACTTATTCAGAGGGCCGAATCCAGATACAGCGGAGCACTGGGTTCATGAAATCGAAAGTGTTTTTGCAACTATGAGGTGTCCGACAGCAGATAGAGTTGTGTTAGCTGCTTATCAGTTGAGAGGTTTTGCATTGGAATGGTGGCGATTGAAGATGCAGACCACCTTTGCAGGCAGGACAGAAGAGGCTATTACTTGGTCGAAATTCTTGATGTATTTAATGATACATTCTTTCCGATCAAGTGCAGCAAGTGAAAAGAGAGCAGTTTCGGACGCTCCAGCAGGGTAACTCTTCAGTTTTAGAGTACCAGATGAGATTTATGACACTTAGCCGTTATGCGCCTTATGTAGTTTCAGATAATAATATGGGTTGAGTACTTCATTAGAGGTTTGAGAGGGGAATTACAGGATGCAATAGTACCTCTCATGTGTAAATCAGTGGAAGAAGCAGCCCAGAGAGCTGCTACATTGGAGAGGTTTATTCGGACTCGTCAGGTGGGCGAGTCAGGTTCAGGTAGTTTTCGGCTACCGCAGTAGTCAGTGGTGCGAGTAAGGGTAAAGCACCAGCAGGACCTTCTTCATCTGGTTTTGGTAAATGGGGTCAGAAATTGAAGCAAGCATTTAAAGGCAAAGGAAGAGGATGAGGAGGTCGTCAGCAATTTCAACAAGGTCGCGGTAGGCCAGAGGTGGAGGAGTCGCAACAGAGCACTGCCGGGCAGCCTATTATTCCACCAGGATATAGATGCTATAATTGTAATCAGCCGGGACATTTGATCCGCAATTGTCCCTATTTGAGAGAGTATGGTATGGAAGAGGTGTGCAGCAGCAGCAGCAGCCTCAGCAGTTTCAGCAGCCACAGGCAGGTCGTGGCAGAGGAGTACCGCAGCAGCGAGGAAGAGGCCGGGTTATGGCTATCACCCGAGCCCAGGCGGAGGCATCGAATATGATAGAAGGTATTTTACCTCTTTATGACTATTCAGCAAGAGTCTTATTTGATTCGGGTGCCTCTCATTCTTTCATTTCCGAAGAATTTCTGGATTGCATGACTCATCCTTTAGAAGAGAAGCCTTGTGAGTTAGTAGTGGAGGTTCCCTCGGGTAAGTTCTTACTCACTTCGAGCTATATAGATGAAGCTCCTGTTATGATTGAAGGGAACCAGATGTTGGGTCGGTTGTATGCCCTGCAGTTGTCAGATTATGATATTATTCTGGGTATGGATTGGCTTGAGACTTATGGAGCAATGTTAAATTGCAGAAAGAAAATGATAAGGTTTTGTCATCCTAATGGTGCAGTATTTGAATATCAAGGTATGCCTTTTTATACCTCTAATTTCTAATTTCTGCAATTAAAGCTAGAAAGTTGATAAATGCTGGATGTGTGGCTTATTTAGCCTCGGTGAGTCTGGTAGAAGCTAATCAGTCAGTTGAAGCAGTTCCCGTGGTTAGGGAATTTGCTGATGTTTTTCCTGAAGATTTGCTTGGTTTAGCTCCACATAGAGAGGTGGACTTTACCACTGAGTTGCTGCCAGGTACCATGCCGATCTCTAAAGCCCCATTCGGATGGCACCAGCAGAACTTAAAAAATTGAAAAAGCAATTAAAGAGTTGTTGCAGAAAGGGTTTATTAGACCAAGTCATTCCCGTGGGGAGCGCCGATTTTATTTGTGAAAAAGAAAGATGGAAGTTTTCGAATGTGTATTGATTATAGAAAGTTGAATGATGTGACCATTAAGAATAAGTACCCGTTGCCGAGGATAGATGATTTATTTGATCAGTTGCAATCGCAAAAGTATTTTCTAAAATTGATTTGAGGTCTGGTACCATCAGTTGAGAATTAAAGAGGAGGATATAGATAAAACAACTTTTAGAACTAGATATGGTCACTATGAGTTTGTGGTTATGTCATTTGGGTTGACTAATGCTCCTGCAGGTTTTATGGATCTGATGAATAGAATTTTTCATCAATATTTAGACCAATTCATTATGGTCTTTATCGATGATATTCTGATTTATTCAGCATCTGAAGAGGAGCATGTAGCTCATTTGAGGTTTACTCTGCAGTTGCTAAGAGATAACCAGTTATTTGCAAAATTCAGTAAGTGTGAATTTTGGTTAAAGGAAATTCAGTTTCTGGGTCATGTCATCTCAGCTAAAGGAGTAGCAGTGGACCCAAGTAAAGTGGAAGCAGTGATGAGATGGGGAGTGCCTAAGACAATAACCGAGATTAGAAGTTTTCTGGGATTAGCAGGTTATTATAGGCGCTTTATTCAAGATTTTTCTAAGATTGCGGCACCTATGACCAAGTTGACCAGAAAAGGTGTGCCATTTGTGTGGTCCGGTGAGTGTCAGAAAAGTTTTATGGAATTAAGAAAAGACTTACATCAGCACCTATATTGACATTACTGGCAGGGAGTGGTGGTTTTGTGTTGTATACTGATGCTTCAAGGAGAGGACTTGGCGCAATGCTTATGCAGCATGACAAAGTGATAGCTTATGCATCTAGGCAATTGAAACCAGCAGAAGAAAATTACCCCACTCATGATTTGGAATTGGCAGCAGTTGTGTTTGCCTTGAAAATGTGGAGGCATTATCTGTTTGGCGAGAGATTTGAGATCTTTACAGATCATAAAAGTTTGAAGTATATTTTCTCGCAGAAAGATTTAAACCTTCGCCAGTGCAGATGGGTTGAATATTTAAAGGATTATGATTTTAATTTGGCTTACCATCCGGGTAAGGCCAATGTTGTAGCTGATGCCTTGAGCAGAAAGGCATATGTAAGTTTGATGATGATTAAAGAATGGAAGTTGTATGAAGAGGTAGTGGAGAACTCCTTATATGTGCCCAGTAGTCAGCGACGGGCAGTACTAACTGCTAGTGCTGTAGAGCCGTCTTGTATTGGCAGATTATTGAAGCTCAAAGAGCAGATGTAAATTTAGCTGAAATTGTGAAAATGGAAGGGGTTACCATTGATGATAATTGTGTGGTTAGGCTCAGAGGCAGGTTGTTTGTTCCAGCTGAAAGAGAGGTAAAGCAGCGAGTGTTGGAAGAGGCTCATAAATCCAGGTACACTATCCATCCGGGTAGTACTAAAATGTACCATGATTTGAGAAAGCATTTCTGGTGGCCTCATATGAAAAGGAATAGTGGAGTTTGTTGCAAGATGTGCTATCTGTCAACAGATTAAAGCAGAGCATCAGAAGCCTGGAGGTCTATTGCAACCGTTACCCATTCCACAGTGGAAGTGGGATGATATTGCTATGGACTTTGTGGCAGGCTTACCAAGATCAAATTCCGGGCATAATGGAATATGGGTATTTGTTGATAGATTGACTAAGGTATGCAGATTAGTGGCAGTAAGTATGTCTTGGACAGTGGATAGATTAGCAAATATATATGTTGAAAGAATTGTTCCACTGCATGGTATTCCGAAGACTATTGTATCTGATAGAGATCCAAGATTTACTTTTGGTTTTTGGAGAAGTCTGCAAAAAGTAATTGGTACTGAGCTGAGATATAGCTCCGCTTATCATCCCCAGACAGATGGTCAGACAGAAAGGACTATTCAGACGATTGAAGATATGTTGCGAGCATGTTGTTTAGTTTGGGGAGGTAGCTGGGAACATCATTTGGGAATGGTTGAGTTTGCCTATAATAATAGTTATCATACCAGTCTTGGGATGGCACCGTAGGAGCTTTATATGGAAGGCCATGTAGAACTCCATTGAACTGGCATGAAGTGGGAGAAAGGCAGTTAATAGGTCCTGAATTGATTCAGCAAACCACAGAGGTGGTAAGTTTATTAAAGAAAAATTGCAGGCAGCTCAAAGCAGACAAAAGAGCTATGCAGATATTCGGAGAAGACCACTTCAGTTTGAAGTGGGAGATTTTGTTTTCTTGAGAGTTTCTCCGAGTAAGGGAATTATGAGGTTTGGCAAGACTGGAAAGTTAAGCCCAAGGTATGTAGGACCTTTTCAAGTGTTAGAAAGGATTGGGCAGACGGCTTATAAACTGGATTTGCTAGCAGATTTTGCAGATGTGCATGATATTTTCCTCGTCTCCATGTTAAGAAAGTGCATTGAAGATCCAGCTCAAATAATCAGATATCAAGGTGGTGACCTGAGGCCGGATATGACTATGCCAGAATATCTGGTACAAATCACAGATCGAAAGATAAAGAAACTGAGAAATAAAGAAATTGAGCTAGTTAAAGTGAGATGGGAAAATAGGTTGGGTGGTGAGGATACCTGGGAGTTAGCTGAGGAAATGGCTAAAAGGTATCCCTATCTGTTTGAATAAGATTTTGTATTTTCTTTTTAGATGATAGTACTTGTAAATGTGTGTATGTTTAAGTTGTTTAACTTTGAGTTGTGATATGAATTTCGAGGTCGAAATTTTCTTTATAGATGATAGTAATGTAACGTCGCGCATTTTTCGGATCCTTGTGGATCCTTCGTAGTGTGTTGTGGAGGTCATACGCTGACCAATGTGGCTCGAGAATAGTGTGCGCGCGTGTATTTGGGCCTTATCGGGCCGCTAGTGCAGGTTGTAGCACCCTTGGGTTTTCATCCTGTCATCGCGACAGGAAGGGCTGTCGCGTTCTTAACGCGACAGGGCGCTGTGTCGCGTTTATATGACCGCTTCTGGCGCTGGACGTGTGCATGTGCGCCACGTGGCGGGTATTGAAGGCGTTAAGCTCGGGAAGGCGACAGGGCTTGGCATCGCGTTCAGGTGGCGACGCATCGCTGCGTCGCGTTTCGATCCGCTGCAGGTTTTTAAGGAACCCCAGCCGACAGAACCCTGATACGTTCTGCTCGGCCGGGGGAGGAGCTGTAGAGGTTTTCTCGGGCGATTTTGGGTGGAGAGCTCGGTATTCGGCGAGGTTTCACTGTAAGGAGCTCGCGTGGAGCATAAGGATCGCCGGGGAAGCATCATACCGCGTGTTCTTTGTTCAGGTAGGTGAATTCTTCCCGTTCGGGGTAATAATCGTGGAAAAACGTAGGATTGATCAATTTAACGTTTTATTCATGATAGATACCATGCCTAGGTTTTCATTAAAGCATGAAAATGACGAATTAAGGGTGGTTTGCATGTGTTTTGGGGTGTTTGGAAGGAGAGAACCCGATTAGGGTTTCTCACCCTGCTAAAGCGACAGGGGAGGCTGTCGCGACCTGAAGGCGACGGGACGACCCGTCGCGTTCATGTCCTTAAGGCGACCTATCGGGCTGTTGTGTTCTGAAGGCGACCTGAGCCCATGTCGTGACCACAGCCGAGGGTTGTGTGGGTGTATGGCTTATGTGATGTGATTAACCGATTGTCATGGATTGTTGTGTTTAATGTTAATAAGCGGTGCATTGATACTTGTGGTGCACTGAGTGCACGTGGTTTCCGAGACTAGCATGCAGAGTACGTAGTCAGCTAGCCGTATTGTGGCTGCGGGGTGTTCACGCGAATACTGTTAGGTTCACGTGTAATGGACCATTGTTACGAGAGGTTTACGTGAGTCTTCACGTGGTTTGTATGTGACGTGCACGTGGTTTTGTGTACGTGGCGAGTAGTACGACGCCTACCGTGGTTACCTCTCCAGTTAGGTACCCCAGGTTCTTTGTGAGCCAGGCTGTTAGCTCCGGGTTTTGTTCTGGTACTTGTGTTGTACCGTCGAGGTCTGTGTCGTCTGACCTGGACACCCTCACTCCTGTGTTTGAGTTGTACGTCCGGCTGAGGGAAGGACGACAGTGGGATAGTGACACTTGTGTTTGTCTTTAGTCACTTGTAGCGCGCTCGTAGTTGGGGGTACGAACACCAGTAGTCGACACTGGTCCCCAGCTAGTCCTTTTCTAGTGCCTCACTCTAGCAAGCCCAGGCCAGGGTCTCTGGAGGTGCCAATCATGGGCCTGTGACCGTGTGGTCCGCAGGTGGTGGTGTTTAGTTGGTCTCCACAGTTGCTTGCCCTTTTCACGTGGAGCGGCAGCTGGACCTTTTGTCCGTGGCTGCGAGACTGAGAGTTAGACCTGTGTTAACTTGTCCGAGTCAGTTTCTGGTGTCGCGAACCAGTTCACGTGGCTCATGTTTGGCTGTCTCTACTTTAGCTTGTACACTGTACTGGTTTGTCGTTTAATTATTACAGTTGTTTTTCGTAGTCGGCAGACGGTGAGTACTTTTACAGCTTTTATATCCTGCTTAGCTGTTCTATAAATTGTTGGTATTGTTTACTTGTTTCAGTTGTACCTCGGGGTATACCCCAGGCTCTTGTACTTTTTCTTTCATTTTTAGTGGAAATATGGCTATGTAACTTGTGAAATATTTATATGAAAATGGTGTGTTCCTTTATGTTTACACGGACTATGGTTTGGTATCCCTTGCAAGGCTTCAGCCCGTTCGCGGGAGGCGGACTCGGATCAAGTACGTTATCGGTTTAACGGGCTTGGCCGAGGCGTTCCGTCACATCCTATGTCACCTTCTGGTGTCAGGCCTGCATGGCTGACACGTGGCGATGTCGCAGGTCGACTTGACCGTTGAGCAGTGGATAGCGACATGCCATATGTCGCCTTCAGGGTTACTGAAGGCGACGGGGCCCATGTCGCCTTCTCATGTTCAAAGGGTTAAGTGCTCAGGCCGAGAGCACAAGCCTCAGTTCGCCCCTTTGCTCTGTGCAAGCCTTATCTCCGGCGAACTGAGCTTGGGAGCTCCATGGAGGCTTGGGAAGAGGTTGTTTGACCATCTTGCAAGGTAGGTTGCTCTTGGTTGTTGATTGGTTGGGTTGTTCTTATTTGTTTGCTCTTGTGTTCCCCATTGCTTGATCCCCCCTCACTGTCTTCCCTCTTCTTGGATGCTTGGATGATGGTCTCCTAGGGAGAGGAAGTGCTCGGTTCGTGGGAGGAGGCTCGTGGATCGTCGGAGCTCGGAGGTGGAGGGTTGCTAACCTACGAGAAGGGCCTTGAGGTTGGATCTTCATCTCGAGGTAGGGAACCCAACCTTCCCCCTAGTTCCACTTGCTAGGATCCTCACCTCTTCCAAGCCTAGAACTTGCATGCTAGGTTGTTTTCATGCTTTGGTTATGGATGTGGTTTGTGTGGTGCTTTGCATGCAATGTTTGCTTGGGTTTGAGGGTTCTCCATGTTGAGTGAGATGCATGTGAGTGTAGGTTATTGTACATGCTTGTTGGGGTTTCTAGAGGGTGGTTTGAGCTCTTTAGAACCATGTTTAATAGCCTACATGTTTCCCTCCCCGCGGTTGTGATTGTATTGTGGTTGAGGCCCTGAAGAAAGGAGCCTCGATGTGTTGCACCCTGGTAAGGCGACACCTTTGGTGTCGCCACCCAGGTGGCGACACATTGATGCGTCGCCTTCAGGAACTCCTGAAGGCGACAACATATATGTCGCCACCTTGGTGGCGACATGGGGGCCGTCGCCTTCTGCCTGTTTTTCCCGTTCCGGTTCCTATGTCTGTTCCGGAGCACTGACCTGATTGTGACAATGGCCTTGTCGCTATCAAATCAGTAGGGTTGCGCCGCCTTGGTTGTCGCCATCCTGATGGGGACACGGGGCCGGTCGCCTTCTCAGTCAGAGAAGGGACTTTGCCACCTGCTCAGTGTCTTGCTTCCGCTGCGACTCGGTTTTCTCGGCACCTGTGCTGTTTCCTAGTATAGTGCTACTTCTAGTCCTCTCTCTTCGCCCGGTGCTAGGCACTTGAGGGCTTGTCCGCGAGATAGGTTGTTACTGTTACCTGGGACCCCCGGTCCCCGCGCGTCTGTGTCAGAGGTGTTGCTCCAGACGGCGGGGTTTGCTCGAGTCGTTGACTTTGGTAGCAGAAGGGGAAAATGGTGGGACAGTGACGGTCGTTTATGGAGCTCTCTTAGCTGAGACTGGTACGGCCGGTAGTGTGTGACTCGTACGGCGCAGTTCAGCTAGTCCGTTCTCACTGCCTCACTCTACGTGGTTCCGGTACCACCTAGAGGGGCCAGGCGTGGGATCGTAGTCCGGCCAGACTACGGCAGTTGTGGTTACTTGTGGTTCCGCGTCTCACTCCGACGAGAGGTGTTAGACATGGACCGTTGGTCGAGGGTAAGATGCGTGGCGCACCTGACCAGCTGACTAGAGTAGTGTACTGTAGCTAGTGTGCTTGTCCAGGAAGTTCGCTGCCTGTGTTTACAGCTGGGTTCTTGTGGTGCCTTGGTTTACACGGGTTTTCGGTCCCGCCGAGTGGCTTAGACCGACGACTGTGTAGTTCTTTCACGCTTCCGCACTTTACTCTATTTAGTAGATTAGACCTTACTGCTTTATTTAATTATTGCACTAGTCTTTATGCTTGTGGAACCAGTGGGAGATTGGTAGTCCCTACTGGGCTTCTTCGTGAAGCTCACTCCCTGTTTTGTAGGTGAGACTTCACAGCAGTTCCCTCCGTGGCGTAGCGAGGAGACGGGCCCGCAGTAGTCGGCATCTCTAGTGGCAGTGTTTCCCCAGTTCTGTACTTCACCCTCAGGGTATGCCCCTAAGGGATGTGTTATTCCTTTTCCGTTCTGCACTTGTACTTTTACTACTTTGGGACTTGTACTAGACTTGCACGTTGTGTTAGACTTCTTCTTGCACTAGTTGGTACATATTTAGTACAGTTGTCGTTATTTACTTTCCATCACATATCTCGTTAGACCGATCCGTTAGCCCTTCCGGGTCTCCGGACCGTGGGCGGCGGTGCCGACGGTCGGATCCTTGGCGGGAGCCGGAGTCCCAGGCGCCGGGGCCGTTACAAGCGGTGTACTGCCAAGACCCCCAGGATGAGGAGCGTGGGACCGGGACCTTAGGAGGTTCCTGGTGCTACTTCTGGGGAAGATGTTGCTGGGGACGAAGGGGGACGACATTCACTGCCGTTCTTGGAGATTTAGCAGACTTGGAAGGGGTGGAGACTTTGCATGGGGTGCGGCCTTCTTGGCGCACACATTTGCCGATCTCTCTAGCGGCACCGGTCATGAGACCACAATGGGCGGGTTTGCCACTTTCCTCCTGGTACATGATTTTATTTTGAGCTTTCTTAATTTCTTGCATTATATTTGTTAGTCAAACAATCAATATGCTCATCTATGCAGGTGTGGAGTTACTACTACTTCCCCTTTGGGAGGGCCACGGAGGTGCGACCTGACACACTTCCCCTCGCCAAGCAGTGGCTCACGGTGATGACGGCCGCCTTCTTCACCCTACAGTTGGACATCCTCAGACGTGACATCCTGGAATTCCCAGCCCTTCTGGTATATACCCTACCCTTCCTCTCTCATGCATTTCTTTATGATATGACATATGACATTATGTGTGCATGGATGCAGGTGGTGTGGTAGCTTTACCTAGGCATGCCCGACCATGGGCATCCTTGGGTGGAGAGCGGTCGTCTTCATTTCGGGCAAGACTTTTTGGGTCCATTGCCTGAACGAGATCGAGTCTCTCTACCTGAGGCTGGCCATGAGGACCCTCGGGCTGCCCTAAGTTTGGTCTGAGGAGGTGGAGCCGAGAAGAGTCGGGAGAAAGACCCAGGGGAAGGTGAAGAGGGTGGACTAGGGCCTTTGATTTCTCGAGCAGTATGTCGACTGGTGGCGAGGGGGTACCATCGTAGAGTCAGATGCTGAGGACAACCACCCATACCTCCAGCACTACCAGGAGGTGTATGGAGATCGAGACTTCATAAGACCAGCTAGGGTATGCACTTCTAAACTTGCCTTGTTCGTTATGATATGTACGATTGATTGATGAATGTGTGCATGTGCAGGATGCTCAGGACGACATGATCGAGACCCTTTGTGCCCAACTGGCGAGCATGGAGGCTCAGCTGACTGAGGCGCAGGAGGCCTTGACGACTCTGGTAGGTGTGAATGATTTATCTTTGCTTTCTTTACCTTGCCATGTGATAACCAGATTTTTCATGTGCAGCGTGCTGAGCAGGCGGTCGTGGAGCGCACCAATCCTACGGGTGCCTCCATGAGTATGAGCGCACTAGATCCGTGAGTGGCCTCCCTCCAGGAGTAGTTAGTGGCGGTCTTGGCTCGTGCAAGGGTTGTCGAGCGCAACCTCACTACACGGGTAAGTTCTAATATATTTATATATATATATAAATAAATATATATACTTATGACTTACACGTGTTCCATTCTGTGGAGACTGCCGAGCTCCAGGGCGCCATCACCCAGGTGACCCTGGTGGGGGAGGAGGTGGCGGAGTTGACAGAGCAGTTGTCCGAGTTGCAGACTCAGGCCTCCCAGCGCGACTCTGACCTTCCTTGTGAGGCGGCGGAGCTACGTGTGCTGCTCACTGTGGAGCGGAGGGAGTGTGAGCACGGCCACGCTGACTGGGAGCTCGAGCACAGCCAATGGGAGCAAGAGCCCCGTAGGTGGGAGCAGAAGCGGGAGCGCCTCTCCTAGCAGGTGGTAGACGCGTGCACTAGCCTGGGTGGGTGTCTCCGAGCGACTACTTCGGGAGGCTGAGGACTGATACCGACACATCGAGGAGTGCGTCGTGAGGCCACCGCCTCCTTGCACGACTGCCGACCTAGGCAAGGCCGAGAGCAGCCAACATTCCCAGCTAGCGGAGAGTGATGGTGAGAGCTAGGCCACTATCATATGACTTGTACCTTTTTATTTTTCATGATGATGTGTACCCAGTGGGGTACCCTTTTGTATATGATGTACTTTCGACTGGCCCCCCTTTTGGCCATGATATAATAGACTATGCTTTGCCTTTATTCTCCTGTGTCTGAGAGTCACTTGACAAACAAGCTAGTTAACTATTCTGACTCAGCCCCTTTCATATTAAACGAGCCAAACTTCATGCTTTGTCAAGGGGCTGAGCCTTTATTCAAATAAGAAATAAAGAAATGACACAAATTAAAATGCAACAAGCACACAGGCAAATCCTAACAGAAAATTAAAAGATGAGCAAGCAGTCAATGCATCCATGTGAATGAGAAGGGGATTAGCTCATCATTTATTTGGCTTTTAACATATACGACTTTTTTTAATTTGAAATATTCATTTTTTTTTACTTTTGAAAGTATTCAATTTTTTTCTCGAATTTGAAATATTTGATGTTTTTTTGGCTTTTGAATTTTTTTTTTTAAATAGGTCGAAACTCGGCGTGGTCCCTTCTTAAAAAAAAGACGCACGGAGCGAAGGGGATCCTCTCTAAGTGGAAAAAACACGGTACTCTGACTCTTCGATTTACTCAATCATCATTTAAAATTCATTAATCATTCTTAGGTGTGTTAAACATGGGTTAGACGTTCTTAAGTGGTGCCTTCACCCAAGGTAGTCTTTGGCGACGTCTTGTTTAGTCGATCGTTGCCTTGAATCTGGGGCATACCGCTAAGGGAGAAGGGAGGGTGTGATTTTTAGAAAGTCTGTCAATGGTTTGGGTGACCAAGGAGACACTCATTCCTCTACCCTATACTCATTGAGTTTTTATAGCACGCTTACGACCAAGTTCATTTGAATCAGTACTGCGGGAACTTTAATACCACTCTTGTTGTGCTTTTTTACTTATGTTTTACCTTGTTTTGGCTCTTTTGACTTTGATTTTCCTTGTTTTATTTTCTTTTCCCCTTATTGGGCCATGACCTCTATCCACTAAAGTGTCAGATAGATTCAAAAGTCAATCCCACAGGTTCTCATCCCTATTGGCAGACCGAAAGGAAGAGAAACGGTGGTGTCCTAGACTCTTGACTAAGCATTGATCTTCTTAGATTCCGTACTTCTAGATCCCAAGGGTGGGGCGTGTAAGTGTGTGTGAGTGTCGACACCTTTGGTTAACTCACCAAGAATGAAGAATGAATTAGAAATGGTCCAATGAACATCTGAGAAAATGTCAGCTAGGATCATCATCTTCCTTTTTAGTGACCATATAATATCAATTTAGCATTGTGGTGGTATCGTAGGTGGTTCCTCAAAGAACATATACATACTCTAGTCATCAAGCGCATGAAACATGAGAAAAGATTGTAATGCAAGTCAACCTCTAGTCCTGCAAAGGCCAACATATATCCCCAATATCTATCTACAAAATTAAGTAAATCATGAACAATATTGTAATAGGGCATTGTCTAATACGTACGGTAGCAGAGTACTGAACATCTCCTTTAAAATGTAGAATTATATGAACTGTATCTTCATATATATATACTAAAGAAGAATAAGGGAGCAAAAAGAACTACTGGATCAACAAATAGTGGCCAAGCAAAGAGAACAGGGAAATTAATACACTATAATGGTTCGATAATTAAGACGAAAACAATGCCATCATCAGTAGCATATATAAGGGAATGTGATGGAACGATGTCCCAGAATCTGACAATTAATAAGCGACTGTACTGAATGAGAAAATGGAAAGGCATATGCCACTGACACAGTAAGTGAGTTAAGAGAAATAAGCCGCCATTTTGCAAGATATCATGGCGACATTAACATGCAGGAGTTAGGAGGTAAATCCAGCAAATAAATACATCGACCAGAATACCAAGCATTATTTTTTATAGCCATTCGAAAGATGAACCCTACTATAGCTTCAGCCGGTCACATCCCTATGAAGACCTATCAACCATTTCAAAACAAAAGGAGGTCAGAAACCTACAGTACACAACAAGATGCAGGGAAGAAAAAAGCCAGCTGCAATAATATAAGCATCCTCCTGCATATGGTACATGTAAGCATGAATTAATACACTAAGATCTAAGAGTGTTCAAAGTTTGGTGCAACCTATAAAACCAAATTGAAGCGATCAATTTGATTCGATTTGATTCAAGTTCAACACCTTTTTATTGTGGATTGGTTCGGTTTCATTTGAAACTTATAATTTTGATTTGGTTCGGTTTCAAATATGACTAAATTGATTCAACCCTAATAAATCGAACTATTATTATGCCTGTAAAAATTATATAAATTTTTACTTATTCTTCTATAATAGTAAATTATTATAAGATTAGGAATAATGTATTCTTCTTAGTTAAAGTTTTTATTATATCTTGATATTTTTCACATTTTCTCTTCATAAATATTACAACAAACATGTGTCTATTGAAATATTAATGTGTTAATAGAGACTTTGAATATACTTTGATTTAAACCAAATTAAACTGAACCAAATTAAATTAAATTAATTTGATTTGATTTGATTTTAAAATAAATTGATTCGATTTAGTTCAGATTGAGAGACTATTTTGATTTAATTGATTTGGTTGAGGAAAAAAACTCCTTCAAACCAAACAAAACCGAACTGTGCTCACCCTACTAAATCTAGCATGATGAATTAAAGGAATGAAGCA
Organism: Colocasia esculenta; assembly: GCA_014218235.1. Lineage (NCBI taxonomy): Eukaryota > Viridiplantae > Streptophyta > Magnoliopsida > Alismatales > Araceae > Colocasia > Colocasia esculenta. The sequence goes on from JACBKR010000423.1 coordinate 46,459, forward strand.
TGTCTGGCTAAGACATTAACGTCATTAGCCATTGAACTGTACATGCTTATAATCAATCACTTATATCCATTCTACATCATTTCTCACACATGTCCTCATTCCATGTGTTACTGTGTTCCATCGCCACTTCTCTAATAAAAAATGTACACATGCACTCTATGGAAAGGAGATTCCAAATTAATATATGGATCTTCCAGGAGTTGGGAAAGGTCAAGTTGACAACTTGTGTTAATTATCTTCAAGTCATTTTGTCACAACAGGGTCTAATATTTCTAGGTCCATCTCTCATCAATATAGCAAGTGACAAAAGTAAGCATATACTAGATCGATAATTACTCAGCATGGGGGTGCCTTGACTCTCTCCGATGATCTCTAGGTATGCTTTTAATTAAGTCTTCCATACACTCTACAAGTCATGAATTGATGTAAAGAATATAGGAATATATTCCATACTCTTGGAATACATTTTTCTTAAATCCTTTGCATTCCACTCTTCAAGTTTCTTAGTTGGTAATTAAATATGGATCAACCTCCACAACTCTTCACATTTCATATGCCATTGCTTTCATATATATAGTCATACAATTTTTTCAATAGCTATAGTTGGAACTTTTGAAGAATAGAGGTCTTGTAGTGGATTGTCCTTCACCAAATAACAATATACTGTTTTATGTGAGCCATAACAATGGATCTCTCTACAGGATGTCAATCTCTATGATATATAGACCGGCTCTCATAGCAATTTTGGGTCCAAAGCTATGAAACACACCCAAGAGAGGGGTGAATTGGGTGTTAATAACTTTTTAAAATCTTTGAAACAAATCACAAAATTACTAACACAAAGAAGAGGAGGTAGTAGAGTATTAGCCAATCACACAAAGAGACAATGCAATTTTTAAAAAGAGACGGCCCAACAGAGTATTGTCCTCCATTCTCTCCCGAAGAACACTTGGACCTAACCATTAGAAACTCTACCAACACACACACATGCCAAACATCAATATGTCGGTTCACCTTTCTAACCCCCCCTCCACGTGCCAAAGCACAAGTACTTTTGATGAAAGGAGCACACCCCATGCTTAAACTCTCAATCAAATAACAAAAATAACATGTAGAGTTAAGAGAAAATAGCAAATCTGAAAGAAAATACTATAGATGAGTCCTTCAAGATGTTCCTAGGTTTAGCCTGATGGAGAGACTTTGGGCCGTCGCAAGGTGTAGTAGTGGTTCATTAATTGTTCTTCGGTAGGATGCTAAGAACTTTTTACGCCTTCCCTATTTTTAACCTCTAAAATGATGTTTCTATACACTAGGGCAATCCTAGAGCCTTCTAATCTTGATATGACATTTTCTAAATCAAAGGGTTGAGATCTTTCCAAAAAAATCTACCTTTGATAAGCGAAAACACCTTCCTAGTTTTCCTTAGATTGTAGGCATGCATAGCATATATTTGTCGACGCTATTACTGCACCAATGTAATATGAATCTACCAATTTTATGACGCTATAACTTTCACTATGCACAATCACAATTCTCTGTCTTGGACTCATCGAATGGAGTAAAATGAATACTCTAAATCATTTCAAACAGTAGCTTCAAATTCAAATAAATATTCCATTTAATCAACCATCCAATACTAACATTTCATGCACTTTCACACCTAGATTTTCACCTTTTCACTACATAAACACTTTGAAAAACTTAATAAGAACAACACACATGGATTTTGTTATTATCAAAACTTAGAGGAATCACAACAATAAACATATCCATTTTTGTGTATACGTGCAGTAATAAGACTTGTTAGTCTTAGGTGGATAACAGCCAATCTGATATGTATCATTTGTTCAGTTATTAATAAAATAGCTTTTGTTTATTATTTTACTATGTTGGTATTATAATAAAGTTTATGAACATGTGCATAGTGAGTAGACTATGATGTGTGATCATACTAATGAGACTACTCACTCAATAAACACATATTCTAAATGTTCCTATTCGATGGATACCTGAGAAGGACTCAGATATCTGATTAGAATAGTATTGTTTACTCCCGCTCATATGATGAGGATGACTGATCTCATAGTCATGTGTGTGGAGACACTACGGAGAAACAATAGGTGCTCTTTAGAGAAAGAGTTCACTGATCTGATTCAATAGAATCACTGGATGGTATTGTACCTAACTGTCAACTAGAAAGATTTGATTGTCACAGTTGTGTAGATGGTCTTTAGACCTGAGACACCAAAGACACCTTGTTGTGGACTTCTGTGTTTTGAGCTTGGCCTAAGATCTCTATCCAAGAGATTCCATATAGTCAAGTTCGGGCACAGCGGAAGACCTTCGAAGGGGATTGAGTGGTCAACAAGGGATCATTTGCCCTCGATACACAGAGGGAGAATACTTAGGGAATGTAATGGAGTCCCTGGCCAGGGCAGACAAAATATCAAAATGGAGTTTTGATATTAATCTAAAGCATCGGATCTTAGTGGGACAACAGTTAGGATTTGACAGTATATCATATTCTAAGTTGTTCTAAGAGTATTGTGCAAATGAGAGATTATATCTACACGGCAACTGAAGACGGAAAGTTTCCTTGTGATGGTTGCAGAACCCCAATACCATCCGGTTCACATGGTGTTGCTTGGCACCCAACGTGTTCGGAGGCCCAGCTGAGTCGGCTGGATTAAGTTGATTCAGATTATTAATTAGCTAATATGAGATATTAACTAATTAATCAAGTTAGTAAGTGTTACTAATTATTGGGCTATTATTGGATTGGTACTTGGGCCTAGAGGTCACACGCAATAGGTTTTCAGGCGACGGTCTAAATATATAAGATCAGGTTTTTTGTGAAAAACTACCATCTCTATATAACGATGTGGTGAGACAACCCTGGCCAAGCATCAGGGCTCCACCTGGCCGCCTCTCTCTCTCTCTCTCTCTCTCTCTCTCTCTCTTATGTCACGTATGTCGCGGAGATCCAAGCTCTCTCTTCGAGCATTGCGAGACCCAAGGGAGCGGGCGGAGATCGTCACGAGGAAGACCACGTGGACACCACTAGAGGCCGGACGACTGAACGGCTTGTAGCATCACCTCCACAGAATCGTACGAACACAGATTCGATTCCGCGCAAGGTGATTTCGATTACCCGATAGTTTGGTTTGCGAATCCGAAAACGAATCGAGATCAAATTTAAAATCTACTTTCCGCTGCGTTTTCTGATCTCGGGTCACTGTAGATCCTCACAGACACAAGAATTCAGAGACTGAGATGTTGTCGATTAAAATTATCTGATGTTGTCGATTAAAACTGTCTACTACTTACGCTTCCACTATGCGCAGATGCGCAAAGCTTTAGCCATTTTTACGTGAGAATAAGCGGCTCTAGTGCAGCAATTTAGGCATCATTTGGTCTAAATGGAAGTTGGATGAATAACAATACAAGACCATGGATTCGTCTCCATTATATGCTTACAATATTCTAGGCCCTTGGGTTACTCTAATCTGAAAATGGCGCTTTCAGGGCTCTAATTATCCTACCGGAAATGGCTAACATGGGGAGGAATTAATACTCCCAGTCGCCAATTGACTTACCTACTTTTTCAACAGATCCCATCCATGGCCAAGTCCTTCAGAGTTCAGCCACCACCTTAACCCTTCACACTACTATACGTGGTGAGCCAATATTGAGGTATTCCTAAAATTAAGGCGTCTATTTTCTCAGACACATGAGGCTAAGGGAGATGGAAGGTCGACATATAGAGATGTAAGGAATTTGGAGAAGGGATGGAAACATGCATGGGAGACTGGTAGCACAAGTTTAAAGATTCTCGTACACACCTCTTACCAATTCTAAGACGAAGACAACTTCCAAAAACTCAGTAAGACCCCGCCCCTAGTCTCTCAAACAGGCATGCAGCCTCCGGATAAGGGTCGAGAGGTTTTAAACCAAGAGCCTACCAGCCACGAGGACTAAATGGCAGAAGACATCGAAACCACATTAGAAACTCCTTGCTAGGTGACATGCACATTAGGAGTTGGTAAAATAAACAAAAAAGATTGAACTTGCATTGGTTGATCAAGGATACAAATTACGACATGGGAACCCTGTGCTCCTGATTCAAACAAAAACTAACTATCGACATCTATCGATAGGCTTCCAACCTATCTATCGAGAGGAAATCTCCATATATAACATTTAGAAAAGTAATCCCATCAAGGAGCTCAGGATCACATTCAATAATTAAACAATATCATAGATTGAATAAATAACTAATACGATTTGATTATAATCGGAAAGTAGGATCCTATATAGGCAAGGTTCGTCATGCTGCCACGGTACTGTACCATGCCAAGACAATCTAATTAGCACGGTCGATCCATTCGACGTAAAATCGGTCGATCGATTTCTTCTGGTCGATCGACCGATTCATCTATTGAGCACCTCAAGTACCCAGCAAGGGAAAGTTCAAAATTGATCGACCGATTTTATTTGATCAATCCACCGATTTCTATCAAGATGTCATCTATATCTCATGATTTTCAAATAGACGAAAATCGGTCGACGAAACGTGAGATTTTTTGTCGACCGATTCAACGGTACGTATTGTACCGTACCATACTAGGATGAACTTAACATAGCCGAGTTGTCCGACCCGACAAACTTTGTATACAAGCTAAGATTTCCTCACTAAAAAGTAGATAAGAAAAATACACTGTCCAATCATCCGTACATCATATGTAGGGCTACCTCGTCACTAAAGAACTGACTACCCATTCTGTTAGCATGATAGATAAGCATACAATGCCTGCATTAGTACAACACCAAAGATGATAGAAATACGGCGCTTATACATTTAAATATACATTTAAAGATTGGAAATATCAGAATACGATTTTCGTTTGCCCATTTTGCGAACTGAATTTCAAGAACATGGGGCAAACAAGAATTACTATAGTGCAGCAGAAAAGTTGGAATACTATTGCATGCATAAACTCCATATTTCACTGAGTCAGCAGGTAGCATCAAATCCCCATAGAGCATCCTTTAAAATGTAAGATCTTCTGGGGAGTTGATCTCTTTCCTCTCTCTCTCTCTCTCTCCCTCTATATATATATATATATATATATATCAAGAGGTAACCCTAATTATATAAGATTAACATGAGCTGCCATGATTAAGATCTGTCAAGGTTAATACAGTACATATATCATGGATCAACATAGACAATTCAATGAGTGATCTATATATATATTGCTATAGGACACGACCAACTAGCTAGGTATAGCAAAGAATAGATCCATGACGAGAAAGATGAAAGGAAAATGCGGTGATCATGAAGGAATAGATCTTTGTAAGCTTCTGATGATGGCCACACTTAATGTAACAGCTGACCGATCATGGCATGGACAAGAAGATCCAGGAGGAATGGCCAAACAAAGCACTTGGCAAATCCTCACCAAAAGAATTAACGTACCCTCCATGCGTATGGTCCCCGTCTTCTAGGGATCCGCACCGAGAACTGGAGGAGCAGTAGACCGAACCAAAGGACAACCAACATGAACAGCGCAAGGGGCTGCAGTTCTTCTGCGTTGATGCCGGTGGGTGTTGGGTTCCTGCTGCTGGCCTCCTGCATGAGGAGGAAGGGGCTGACGTGGATGAGATAACAGAAGGAAATTACCAGCAGCATCGTGCCGCAGAAAACCATCTCTGGAGCCATCCGCGAGATGGACAACCGTGATTTGAACCTAATTAGAAGCTAGAGCAGGACGATCGATGCAGAAGGCGTTCTCTAGCACAAGTTAGGGTTTTGAGATGACACCCAAAAAGCCGTGATCAGCGATGCATACGCGAGAGTGAAAGGGAAAGAAATAGAGAAAGAAGCACAGCAACGGGGTGGGTTGGTCTGTGGTCTTGGGGGATGCTTCAGTGTGAGAAATAAAAAAGGTAAATTAATTAGGAGTTCTTAAAAAATATTTGACTTATTTTGTAGTTCTTAATAGTACTGTAATTTATTATAATAAGTGTTATATTCTGTTATAATATATGTTAAATTATGTTACAGTAAAGATTTTTTTATTATAATTAAAAATTTTAATTAATTTTTTAAATAAAAATAAATTAAAAATACTGAGTAGCTAAAAAGGACGGAGGGAAATAAAAAAAAAGGAAGAGGATTCGTCCGGGGAGAGAGAGGAGGGTGAGATGACACTGTCAACTAGGATACTAAATAGAAATATGTTTTTGGTATGTCTATAAATCAGTGTTATTAAACCCTTTTTCAATTAGAAAATCCAGAAGAAAAAAGCGTATCTTTGAGTAGTCTCAGTCCCGTTCCCTTCCAGGAAAATTAAAACAGGGAGAGTTAGGATTACTTTCCATTTTTAACTGCGCGCAATACTGCTATTCATGGTCCGGCAGTCCGTACGAATAGCGTGCGCAGTCTAATTAGTACAAGATGAAAAATATTATATTTGTTAATTATATTTTTAAGGGGCTATTTGCTATGCGAATAAATTGAGAATAGATTAAAAAATTTAAAATTTTTAAAAATATTTTCACTCTATTCTTGATCTATTTTGATATCAAACATGATTTTAGTGTAATTTCCAACCTCTGTTTGGATAGGTGCAATATTTCAATAAAACACTCAAAATATAATTAGTAAATAAAATAGATATTTCTTATAAAAATGAAAATTTGAAGAAATCAAACACAACAAAAGTCAACTAACTTGAGTTCCTCCTGTACCTGACTCAGGTCCATAGAGGAGGAGATCAAGATCCGCCGCGCTCCCCTCCGGCCTCTCCTCTTCTGGATCTTGGCCATGCACGTCCGACGAGATGGCTGAACCCTCCGGCGAACATACTGGAGTCGAGGAGGCGATCGCAGAGAGTGCGGAGGGCGACGCCTTATTCCTCCGTCCCATTAGAGACCGGCGGCCTCCGCGGGAGCCGTGGTGACCGTCATCGACTCCAACAAGCTCTCTCTCTCTCTCTCTCTCTCTCTCTCTCTCTCTCTCTCTCCTCTCTCTCTCTCTCTCTCTCTCTCTGTGTCTCTCTCTCTATCTATCTATCTATACATAGATCTCTTCCTGCCGGACGGACCCAAACGCAGTCGGCAAAACCTGAGCGACCGATCGATGGCCGTGTCCACGGTGCAGACTGTACCTAGTTCCTTCCTGCAGCAGCTCCGGGATGTCTCCACCATGGCTTGACCGAAGGAGACCCGCTGCCCGGGGCCAGAAGACACAGCGGCAGCACCAGAGAGGCGGAGGGTTGGCGACATGACGAAACCGTGGCACATCGCAGACCGGAGATGCAGGCAGGAGCTTCATCACACCGATGAGAACGCCAAAGGCTTTGCTGCCTCTGATTACGAGAGGCTCTGGATGGTCGTCGGTAGATGAGACGATGCAGCCGGCAACCAATCAATTAATTGAAGAATACGACGTCAACAATATTGTTATATTATAGGATTTTGTCATAAACATCCTTATGCGTATAGTTATACCAAATATATCCTTAATTTGAACATGTTATAAAAAATATCTTCTAAATATTTTTATAAATTACAGCTATATCCTGCCGTACTCCGTGAGTTCAACTCGAGTCAGATGAGGTTGGTGAATTACTAACCTACCCCCAACAAACAAAATTTGTTTGCGTCAATGCTTTTGTAAATTGGGTTATGCCAAATACATTTTTTATTTAAACATATTATAAAAAATATTCTCTAAACATCTTTATATATTACGGTTATACGCCTCTAGTCTAGGGTGACTCCCTATTAGAGGTAAACATGGGTCGATTAAACCCATTTTTTTTAGCAAATCGAAACAAACTTGAGACTCTTGGCGAACCGAGTGCCGTTGGAATTGAAAATGACAAAATATAGTTTTTAAAATGGTTGTGAGGGTTTTTTTTTTAAAAAAATAGAAACGCCTCCAAGAGGGTCAAATTTTATTAATAAGAGAAGTTCTGACACGGAGAGATAAAGCCAAATACAAATCAAAGATAGATTCAAAAATAAGAGAGCTCCATAGAAGATCTATCTCAAGAATGAGTGCGTCGAAGGACTGCCCAAGATCTATCCCAAGTTGTGAGGTTCAAACTCAGGACTTCCCAAGAAATAATGCTGCACTAACGAACTGTGCCACAATACCTATTATTAAATTATACACAATTAATTATATATATATATATATATATATATATATATATATATATATATATATATATATATATATACAAGAAAAAGCGGAAATGGTCTCTATTCGGTCCCTAAACAGCTCAGAGACCGAATAGTGACCGAATGTGTCGATGAAGAATTTCTGGTCACAAATCTGTGACCGAAAATATTCGGTCACTAAATTGTGACCGAATAGTGACTGGCATATTGCAGTCGCTAAAAGAAAGCATCATATCCTGTTTCTGGGACCGAATTAAGATCGAATAATTCGGTCACTAATAGTGACCGAATTATTCAGTCTAGTGACTGAATTATTCGGTCTTAATTCGGTACCTGTTTCTGATTCAGCTTGATTTCACTATATGAAATCGAAACGCGAGGGATCCCTCAAACCGAATTGACCTGAACAAGTTAGTTCAGTTCAATTTTTCGAGTTAATCTGAAGTATGAACAATTCTACTCCCTATATCTTTCAAGGTCACTTTGGAGGGTATTTTAAATATTTCTAGTTGTTTTCATCATATACATTTTTGAATATTCTACGATAGAGAATTGTAGAGATATAACCATAACTTATAAAAATATTTAGAAAATGTTTTCAAAAATATGTACAAATGAAAGGTATATTTAGCATAACCTATTTTGTATGAGTATTTATGCAAAAAAAAAATCTATCATATATAAACCATGCCAAGATTCTCTAGTGATTTAAGAGCACCTCAAGTGATTAATCCGGACAAGTCGTTGTTAAATACACTCGCTAACTAGCAAAAATCTTCACCCGCATAATTTTTTATGTCCAAATTTGTCCTCCATCTCCCTACATGTATACATGTATAGACAGATGTAATTATATCCAATGAAGTCACGTGATTTTATTAAATTTCAAAAATTTGTTATACATCTTAATTTTATCATGAGTAATTTTATTGGATTAAAAAATAAGTAGATAAAAATACTATCAAGGATTCCACTAAATAAAAGAACCACACATTTAAACGAATCTATCAACATTGTTGAAAATCAAACATGACCCATAATTTATTAAAATAAGAAACATAGAATTTATTGAATAGTGACCGACTTATTCGGTCTCAATTCGGTCCCTGGTTCTGGTTCAACTGATTTCACAATATAAAACGAAAAGCGAGGGGTCCCTCAAACCGAATTGACCTGAACAAGTTAGTTCAGTTCAATTTTGAGTTAATCTGAAGTATGAACAATTCTACTCCCTATATCTTTCAAGGTCACTTTAGAGGGTATTTTAAATATTTCTAGTTGTTTTCGTGACATACATTTTCGACTATTCTACATAGAAATTGTAGAGATATACCCAACTTATAAAAATATTTAGAAAAATATTTCAATAATATGTACAAATGAAAGGTAGATTTAGCATAACCTATATTTGTATGAGTATTTATGCAAAAAGAAATCTATCATATATAAACACCATGCCAAGATTCTCTAGTGATTTAAGAGCACCTCAAGTAATTAAACCCGGTCAAGTCGTTGTTAAATACACTCACTAACCAGCAAAAATCTTCACCCGCATAATTTTTTATGGCCCAAATTTGTCCTCCATCTCCTACTTGTATACATGTATACACAGATGTAATTATATCCAATGAAGTCACGTGATTTTATTAAATTTTAAAAAATTGTTATACATCTTAAATTTTATCATGAGTAATTTTATGGATTAAAAAATAAGTTGATAAAATACTATCAAGGATTCCACTAAATAAAAGAACCACACATTTAAACATATCTATCAACATTGTTGAAAACCAAACATGACCCATAATTTATTGAAATAAGAAACATAAATTATTGAAATAGTGACCAATTATTCGATCTCATTCGGTCCCTGTTTCTGGTTCAGCTTGATTTCACAATATGAAATCGAAAAGCGATGGGTCCCTAAAACCGAATTGACTTGAACAAGTTAGTTCAGTTCAATTTTTCGAGTTAATCTGAAGTATGAACAATTCTACTCCTTATATCTTTGAAGGTCACTTTGGAGGGTATTTTAATATTTCTAGTTGTTTTTCGTCACATACATTTTCGAATATTCTACGATAGAGAATTGTAGAGATAAACCATAACTTATAAAAATATTTAGAAAAAATTTTTCAATAATATGTACAAATGAAAGGTATATTTAGCATAACCTATATTTGTATGAGTATTTATGCAAAAAAAAAATATCATATATAAACCCATGCCAAGATTCTCTAGTGATTTAAGTGCACCTCAAGTGATTAAACCCGGTCAAGTTGTTGTTAAATACACTCGCTAACCAGCAAAAATCTTCACCCGCATAATTTTCTATGTCCCAAATTTGTCCTCCATCTCCCTACATGTTATATGTATAGACAGATGTAATTATATCCAATGAAGTCACGTGATTTTATTAAAATTTTAAAAAATTTGTTATAACATCTTAAATTTTATCATGAGTAATTTTATTGGATTAAAAAATAAGTTGATAAAAATACTATCAAGGATTCCACTAAATAAAAGAACCACACATTAAACGAATCTATCAACATTGTTGAAAACCAAACAGACCCATAATTTATTGAAATAAGAACATAGAATTTATTGAAATAGTGACCGAATTATTCGGTCTCAATTTGGTCCCTATTTCTGGCTCAGCTTGTTTTCACAATATGAAATCGAAAAGCGAGGGGGGCCGCAAAACAAATTGACCTGAACAAGTTAGTTCAGTTCAGTTTTTCAACTTAATCTAAAGTATGAACAATTCTACTCCCTATATCTTTCAGATCACTTTGGAGGGTATTTTAAATATTTCTAGTTGTTTTTCGTCACATACAATTTCGAATATTCTACGATAGAGAATTGTAGAGATATAACCATAACTTATAAAAATATTTAGAAAAATATTTTCAATAATATGTACAAATGAAAGGTATATTTATAAACACCATGCCAAGATCTCTAGTGATTTAAGAGCACATCAAGTGATTAAACCCGATCAAGTCGTTGTTAAATACACTCGCTAACCAGCAAAAATCTTCACCCGCTAATTTGCTATGTCCCAAATTATTCTCCATCTCCCTACTTGTATACTTGTATAGACAGATGTAATTATATCCAATGAAGTCACGTGATTTTATTAAAATTTAAAAAATTGTTACATCTTAAATTTTATCATGAGTAATTTTATTGGATTAAAAAGATAAGTTGATAAAAATACTATCAAGGATTCCACTAAATAAAAGAACCACACATTTAAACGAATCTATCAACATTGTTGAAAACCAAACATGACCCATAATTTATTGAAATAAGAAACATAGAATTTATGAAATAGTGACCGAATTATTCGGTCACAAGTCGGACCCTGTTTCTGGTTCAGCTTGATTTCACAATATGAAATCGAAAAGCGAGGGGTCCCTCAAACCGAATTGACCTGAACAAGTTAGTTCAGTTCAATTTTTCGAGTTAATCTGAAGTATGAACAATTCTACTCCTTATCTTTCGAGGTCACTTTAGAGGGTATTTTAAATATTTCTAGTTTTTTTCGTCACATACAATTTCGAATATTCTACGATGAGAATTGTAGAGATATAACCAAACTTATAAAAATATTTAGAAAAATATTTTCAATAATATGTAAAAATGAAATGATATTTAGCATAACCTATATTTGTATGAGTATTTATGCAAAAAAAAAAAACTATCATATATAAACACCATGCCAAGATTCTCTAGTGATTAAGAGCACCTTAAGTGATTAAACCGATCAAGTCGTTGTTAAATACACCGCTAACCAGTAAAAATCTTCACCCGCATAATTTTCTATGTCCCAAATTATCCTCCATCTCCCTACATGTATACATATATAGATAGATGTAATTATATCCAATGAAGTCACGTGATTTATAAAATTTAAAAAAGTGTTATACATCTTAATTTTATCATGAGTAATTTTATTAGATTAAAAAATAAGTTGATAAAAATACTATCAAGGATTCACTAAATAAAAGAACCACACATTTAACGAATCTATCAACATTGTTGAAAACCAAACATGACCCATAATTTATTGAAATAAGAAACATAGATAAATCTCTCTCATTTCCCGCTTCACATATAACGGTAGATTTTTCTCCATCTTCCGAACGACAAGTACTCTCATGTTCCTTACTGGAGATTGTTTGACATTACAACTGAAGCTATCTTCTGGTACTATTTTATGGTTTAATTCTGAACCAAATTTCTGGCTAAGCAAGCAACACGAACAAGTGGAAGTACGGAGGTACACTTTCACATGGCGATTCAAATCAATTTCTGTCATGCGGTTACAGCCTGATATATATATATATATATATATATATAATGGATTTTATATGATGCTCCAATTTTATTAGACTACGTCTTCTAGATCAAATTCCTAATTAATGTGATAAAAATTAAGAGTGGATCGTCTATTACCATAAGCAAATAAAAATTTTATCCTTTTCAATACGAGACTATTTTTACGTTAGAGGGCGAGGGAAAGGCCTAAAAAAAAAACAGAAGGCAAACTGAACACCGTGCATGGGAGTGCAAAGTGAACAGGTTACCTCAGTGGTAAATCTTTCCTCACCCCCCACCGGACAGAGATCTTCATCATGCACCACTTTTGCTTCATCACTTCCTGCTTCACAATTTTTTTTTTTAAAATTTAATATATAAATTTTAATTATTACAAGAATAAGAAATTTTATTAAAATCTCATTGGAACAGATAAATCTTAAGAGAATGAATCAATCTCTTATGATTGACTTATTTAGTTAAAAATAGGTCAATCCTAATCAACCTTAAAAGAATGACTTATTCACTTACAGTTTACCTGTTTCCAATGAAATAATTACACCTTTTAGTGCCTATAATAATTAATCTCTGAAAGATAATTTTTATCTTCTATTTTATTTCTCGTTTTATCCTTCCATATAATTAAAGTGTATTTTTATTTCGTGCCTTTAAATATGTATGATCACTGTATTCATATCTTAATTGATTTTCTCACATACTTTAACCGATTTTCTCGTCTAATTTTCTCATCTACTTTAACTAGTTCTGTATCTACTTTAATTTATTATTTATATTTGTATTCTCTTATATTTTAATCAAATTCTTCTTCTACTTTAACTCATATATTGTGTTATTTTAACACATCATACATGTATTTTAACTTAGAGGTTGATCTTCTCTGTTACGTCAACCATTTATACATCTTACACTAAGATGAATTGTTTATTACTTTAACACTTTATAATTTTACTTTAACCTTCAATGTTACACAATATATCACATATGTAACTATTAACGTGTAAATATATCTACTTTAATTTATCATTTATGTTCATATTCTCTGAAAAGTGTGCAGAATTAGTTCTAACGGGAATCTAGAAGGAGGGTTGAATAGATTACCACCAATTTTTAGCAAATAGACCTTAATTTCGAGATTAAAATAGATTATGGAAATTGGTAAGGATGTAGATCAAATTTGAGCCTAACTGTGAGTGCAAAGAGTTTACACAAGATTAGCAGTATGGAAGATGTGAGATCAAATCATCGTGCCTATCAAACATCTAACGATACATCAAAGCAAACCACATGACACAATGATTTAAGGTGGTTCGGATTACACAACTTGTATATCCTACATCCACCAGCCACACACACACACGCCAAACTGCTTATAAAGCAAGTTCAACACATACAACCACACACACACAAGATCTGAGATGAACATGATCTCAGATCAACCCACACACATGCGAATTGAGCACAAGGATTGCTCAATTCAACATCACACACATGAAATGAAAAGTTGAAGTGCAAGAAGAATTCAGATTATAGGAGAAACAGATGGAGTTGTTGAATTCTTCAAATCCTTCGTCCAAATGCTCTTTAGACTTTGAGTTGTAGATGATATGATGTTGGTACTTGAGCCATGAGGAAGAATTTGCTCCAACTTGGTCTTCTGAGATGGATGTTCTGGTTGTTGATGCTTGGAGCAGGGAGCAGAGCACTGGGAACCTTCCTTTGGTTCTTCTAAGCTTTGGAATTGGTGTGGAGGCTCCTTGGTGCGAAAAGGAGGCTAAGAGGTCTTTATATAGGTGTGTCCTATTCTCACACAGCCCTTGGGATTCGTGTGTATGAGAAAAGAACGCCCTAATAAAGAGCAAATGAGCAAATGTTGCTCATCTGTGGCAACTAAATCGATGGCTGTCGACAGATGCACATCGGCTGTCGACAGCTACTGTAGCAGATCTACCTTGTAGAACTGAGTTTCTGAAGCATGGGTTGGGTTGTCGACATACACATCCTACTGTTGACAGCTGCTGCTTGCCTTGATTTTCCAGAACTTCATTGATGGAATTCTTCAGTGGCTGTCAACATGTGAGTTCTGGCTTGTCGACAACTACTATTTTCTTTGGCTTTCTAGAACCTTGTTGTTGGATGGTCTTCACTGGTTGTCGACAGATGCAAAGGTGCTGTCGACAGCTATTGCTTGGGATCATCCATCCAGAAGTTTTTTGGCTTAAAGTTTCTTCAAGTTGTGCATTTCCTTTTTCATGTATTCTCCTACAAGAAACACACATCAATTTAGATATCATGTAGGCATTGTGTATGCACAATCTTTATGTCCTTGAGTCGTTGTGTCATGTCATTTTGTCATTGTGTCATTATGTCATCATAAAAAACATACAATTATATAGATGTTCATTCAATCACAACTCAACATTCTCCTCCTTTTTGATGATGACAAAAATACAATCATTGTCTCCCCCTTTTTGACAACATTCAAAAAGATAGAAAGTGCAAGAGATCATAGAAAAGACGAAAGAAAATGCACCCAATACATTTCTAAGGATTGTCATCCCCAGGAGGAGTGGATGATGTGAACCTTGAGCACTAAAAGAAGATAGATTGTCTAGGTGCCTCTGCATCTGAGCTTGGCTTTTCTCAATGGCATCCATTCTAGTGTTCACATGCTGAGTCAGCTAATCAAATTGATTGTTGATGTGCTGTGTGATAGATGTCTGGAACTGAAGTTGATCAGCCAAGACTTGTTTCAAATCCTCAGGTATTGGAACTTGAGGTGCATGCTGAGTGTCTGGCTCAGTGGGAAATAGTGGTACATCCTCATCACCACCAGAGATGTCCATGTGTTCTTAAAGTTGTTCCTCTTCCTTGTCCTCTTCTTCCTCTGAATCTTGCTCTTCTTCAGCTTCTTTCCCTTTTAGAGTCCTTGTGACTATGCCTTTAATCATTTTGTAGCCCATCCTATGAGCAGTGGCAATGTCATAAGCAGTACTCCTTGTCTTGAGGGTGATAATCTCACCCGCAGTAAGTGGAATCCCAACAAAGGAGATGATAGAAGTGATGAGAACAAGTGTAAGGCATTGATCTTTGGGATTATTGTAGCATTGTTTGATGAGGTCAAACATGAGGTTTGGCAAATTGATTTGTTGACCCTGAAGGAAGTAGTAGAAGAGATATTTGTGGACTTCTGTGACGAGTTCTCTACTACCATCCTTTGGAGCAATGAGGGTAGTGAAGATGTGATGGATCATCCAATGGAGAGGTGGAAATGTGTTGGCATTCAGCTTTGCAATGGCTTTGGTAGAGTCATAGGGCTGTTGGGTAATGAGGGTATGGTACTCAGAAGGATTTAGGTGTGTGAGAAGGATATCACCCCTGTGTTGGGTATTTGTAAGGCACAACTGAAAAGAATGGGGGTGAGTTGAAAGGTAATACCCTTGACGGTAGAGTAGTAATCCTGTTGATCTGACATCCCCAGGTTGTTGAAGAACTTGGTGATAGCTGTTGGAGAATACTTCTTCTGAGACTTCAAAAAAGGAATCCATCCTTGTTTTTCGAAGAGAGGTTCCATGCCATCAAACATGTCTTCAAGAGAAGGGAAGTCCACTTATCTGGGCTGCATAATCTACTTGAAGACACCCCGAACCCTACATAGATTCAAATTCTGTGGTACGTTGAGCTCTGGATTGCGATCTGCCCTATGCTTGCTTCGTCGCTCTGCTGGAGCCCTAGAATTGTTGCCGGCTTCTTGCGAGGATCTTCGTTGACGTTAAGCAACCATTTTCTGCCGGGTAGACATGGTGAAGATGGAGCATAGGGAGCAGTGGAGCAGATGGATGAGAAGGAGTAAGAGAGAAGAATGATAGCAGCAGAGGGAGAGGATGGAGATGGTGCGGTTGAGAGAAAGGAGGGTTTGGGTTAAAATAGAAAGGAGGCAACTATTGGAGGAAGGTGAGGGGGTGAAGAGTCGTTGACAACCTTTAGGGTATTTAAAACCCTTTTGAAATGAAAACAACCCATCAAAACCAGACAAAATGTAAACCGGTTCTTGTTCTGGACAAGACAGAATTTCGGTTGTCGACAGGCGCAATCCATCTATCGACAGCCACTGAGACAAATTGTGCATAATGGGATTTTGACATGTATGAGTTGAGAATGAGTGTTCAGAACAAATTTTTAAGAGTGAGAATTGTGAGATACACTCATTACAAGATGTCATAAACAATAATATTAATGCATTTCATTTTGCACAATGGTTTGGAGATAATATTTCGGGAATCTTGATTAATGTAACACATAGAAGACACCTTACAAAGCAAATTTTTATAAGATAACTCATAGAACTTCATGTTTCCTGTCAAATGCTAAAATGAACATTCATTTCAAGCATCAACTGAATATCACACCACAAAGACATAAGTAACTCTTCCACAAAGATTTTATTCAATGAGTTATCTTATAAAAGACACCTTACAATTTTTTTTTTATATAAGATAACTCATTGAATAAATCTTTGTGGAAGAGTTACTTATGTCTTTGTGGTGTGATATTCAGTTGATGCTTGAAATGAATGTTCATTTTAGCATTTGACAGGAAACATGAAGAGTGATCTTGATTGAATTCATGGAGGCTTCACTCTATTTCAGCTTTTCATGGAATTTTCATGTTTCTCTAGGATATGTGGTAATTCAATTTACATACACCTTTTGACGTGAAGGTAGACACTTGTGATGGATGATCTGTACTGTGTACTGGTTTGAGAGTTTTGTTAGTCGTCGACAGTAGTATTATGGGTAGCGTAGCTGCGGACTTCAACTAGTGGAGTTCTCACGGGTGTTGTTCGAACAATGCAATTCTGCTTTCTTTTTCAACAATAGAGTGATGGATATTCGGGAACGCACATATCCCCGACGACGGCGATGACGCTGTTGTTGCCTCAGCAGCACGAAGGAGTTGAAACCTTCGGCAGGAAGACAAAACAAAAAAGGAAAAAACAGGTGAGGTGGAGAGTTGTGCACACTAAAAGTGAAGATGTGGAGAGTTGCTCCGGGGTTCGTTGGGGTTTCTGCGGCGTCCCTGCCGCCGGCCTTGTGCCAGTGGGCCTCTTTTTTCATGGCGGTTTCTGGTTCTGAAGGCGACGTTCTAGGGGGCTTGGTCACGGCTCCTCCTCGGGTGGACGACGGACATATGCTTAGATTATTGTAGACTCGAAGCCACCTCCTCTGATCAACATTGGTGTGAAGCCTCCGGGATTCACTGACTCTGGTGAACCGGCTGTTTTCTTTTCTAGTGATGAGGTAAGCAAATCTGTTGCCGCTCTTAACTTGGCTGTGATCGCTCGCTGTTCCTATGGAAGATGTGCTATTCCTGAGTTTAAAAGCTGTCTCTCCCAAAGGCTGGGCCTTAAAGTGGATTTTATTGTCAGTATCTTGAATCCCAGACATTTGCTCTTGCGGTTTGAGCAAGAGGATGATTATCTCAAAGTCATTCTTTGAAGAAGCCTATATATCAAGGGCCTGCTCTTCAGATTCTTCAAATGGGATCCTACCTTTGATTTCAATGCTGATCCAACGTTAATGCCTATATGGGTGGGTTTTCCTATGTTACCGGTGAACTTTTATTACAAGGATTTTCTCAACTCCATTGCGGGGAACGTTGGCCACATCCTGAGGATTCATGATCCAACATTTGCTCTTACTCAAACTCAGGAAGCTTTTGTTTGTGTGGAGCTTGACATTGCAAAACCTAGACCGGAAAGGCTATGGATTGGCTGCGGCCAGGATGGGTTTTGGCAGAACATAAACTACTACAGAATCCCAGCCTTATGTGCCTTTTGTCAGAAAGTGGGACATGCAGAATCGGAGTGCCACAAGAAGTCTAAAGAATCTACAGGTGTGAAGTTCTGCCTACTAAGCAGGCCCCCTTACTACTCAAGGTGCCGAGGGAGTTACCAGTCAGGGTGCTGAGGGTGCAACCAAGAGAGTTTGGCGCCAAAAAGAAGTCTTACATTCTGAACATGCCCCATCTAACAGTAATGTTTTGGTGGCTTCAACAAACCCTTCCCCACCATTGGCGGCCCCGCCACCGAGGGAAAAGAATCCTCCCGCCAGACATTCCAGTCCAAGGAGTGTTAACGATTCTATTTCTCAAGATCCTCATATCCAGGAGGACGTCGTCCTGCCACAAGGAGCGCTGCATGGTCTGCATGATACTGTTACTGCTGTCCAGGCGGGGGAGGAGGTTACAGATGGAGAGGCCTCTGATTCTGATATCCTCGAAAATAGATCTTACATTGATCTTTCTGAGCGGCAGTCGCTCCCTTTGATTGTTCAGGGGCATGGTCCGTCTGTTCCCATGCAGGGTGTTGGGGTGACGGCGGGCGTCCAGCCTCCGGTCGCCGGCGGCATTGGTGACTCCTTTCCAAATTATGAAACTTCCACAATCATACCCCCGGATGCTATTCTTCAGAAAGCAGCAACTCTGGCGATCTCAGAAAATATTTTCATGCCAGTTTTACGAAACAGAAAAAGGACGGTTTGGCTGACAATAAGGGTGCTATCACCAGATCCAGGTGAAATCGGTTGTGGATCCATCTGGATACGTTTCCTCATGATCCCTCCTATTGCTTTTTGGAACGTGAGAGGCATTGCGAACCTGGCCTCTCGACGCTCCCTTAAAAGGTTGGTCCATTCTAATAAGTTGATTTTATTGCTATTGCTGAACCCATGATACCCTTTGACAGAGCTGATGCTATCCGGAATTACCTTGGTATGGAGACGATTATTTGTAACGGTGGTGAAAATGCTAAACTTTGAATTTTCTGGCGTACTAGCTCCTTTCAGTTGGTGAACTCCTCTGACCAACATATTACTATGGCCTTGGTGAACAATGACAACCTTTCTCTATTCATTACGGTGGTGTATGCCAGTTGCCATGCAGAGCAACGTCGTATTTTATTTGATGATCTGATGGTTTTTTCTAATTCAGTGGACGTCCCTTGGTTGGTAGGAGGAGACTTTAATTGTGTGGCCCTTCCTCTGAGAAGCTGGGTGGCAGGGCGGCTAATCTCAGTAGCATGATGGATTTTAACGCTTGCATTGCAGGGTCCTGTCTGATGGACATGGGTTTTATTGGCTCAAAATTCACGTGGACTAATAACCGAGCGGGGTTGTCGTCTGTTAGAGCAAGGTTGGACAGATTTCTTTGTAACTCTCCCTGCGAGAATACTTTTCCACTCCTTTAGGTGAGACACTGCTTGAGAGGTCCTTCTGATCATGCCCCATTACTTATCACTACCGCTCAACCCTCCCGCCCCCCTGCCAGATTCACTTTTCAAGCTATGTGGTGTTCCCATGAAACCTTCTTACATACCGTTAAGGCTGCTTAGGAGGCTCCCACCTCCTGGCATTTCAACCCGTTCGTTATTACAATGGAAGTTAAAAGCCGTCAAAAGTGCTCTCCGTGCTTGGAACAAAGTGACCTTTGGAGATATTAATGAAAACATCATTCTACAGGAAGAGCAGGTCAGATTGAAGCAACAGTCCTTTGATGACGATCCTACACCTGAGAATCGGTCTGCACTGGGAAAGGCTAACGCGGATCTTAGGAAAGCTATTAACTGTGTGGAGTTGTTTTGGGCCCAAAAGGCTAGGATGCAATGGTTGGACAATGGTGATAGGAACACTACTTTCTATCATGCTGCGGTTAATGGGAAAAGGAGGCGGAATGCTATTCACAGGCTTCAGGTGAATGGGTCTTGTCTGAAGACCAAGATCTCCTTAAACAGGAAGCAGCTAATTTCTTTAGCTCGCTGCTCCAATCTTCTGATCATGTTGTTGATGAGTCCTTCCTGTAGGTCATCCCTTCGTTAATTTCTATGGAGCAGAATTCTGCCTAACCATAACCTCGTCTATTGATGAAATCAAGGAGGCGGTTTGGAGTTTAAATGCTAATGGTGCTCCAGGCCCAGATGGTTTCACGGGTCATTTCTTTACCACCTGCTGGGGCATTATTCATAAGGAGATGGTTGATGTTGTTGTTAGTTTCTTCAAGGGCGTCCCGTTGCCTAGAGGTGTTACCTCTACGTTAATCGCCCTTATTCCTAAGGTGGACACCCCTGCTTCTTTTGGAGACTTTAGGCCGGTAAGTCTCTGTAATTTCTGCCACAAAGTTGTGTCCAAGATTCTCTGTGACAGGTTGACCAAACTTTTGCCGAACATTATCTCAAATGAACAAGGTGCCTTTGTCAAAGGCAGGCTGATCACTTATAACGTCTCTATGGCCAGGAAAATGATTAGAGATTTACACAGAAAGGTTAGAGGTTACAATGTGGTCATGAAACTGGATATAAAGAAAGCATATGACAGTTTGGAGTGGGATTTCCTTTTTAAAAAAATTTGGTTTTTCAAGCAGATTTATTTCTTTGTGGGTATGCTCATTAGTAACTGCTGGTTTTCTGTGCTGTTCAATGGGGCACCTTGTGGCTTCTTCCCTTCCACCGAGGCCTTCGCCAAGGTGATCCTATCGCCCCTGCCATTTTCATTATCATGGAGGAGGCTCTTAGTCGAGGCTTAAAGAATCTAATCCACTTAGGCTCCCTGCGCCCGTTTGCGGGTCCTAGAGGATGTCCCACCATCTCCCATCTCTTATATGCTGATGATACCCTCATTTTGAATGGGGGGATCCAAAATGTGAAGACTTTGGTCCAATTCCTCCACAACTACTCTTGTGCTTCTGGGCAACATATTAACAAGGCTAAGAACAGTTTTATGATTTCTGAAAAGGCTGCTGTCCACAGGGTTAATAGAATCAAGGAGGAAACTGGTTTCAAAAGACAAAGATGGCCTCTTATCTACCTTGGGGTTCCCCTTCACCCTGGAAGAGTTTTGGCTTCTAATTTTGCCCCTCTCATTCAGAAACTAAATGGTAAGTTAGCCTCCTGGAAGACTAGATATATCTCCCAGGCTGGCAGAGTGACGTTGATCAATTCAGTTTTGGCTTCTCTTCCTGTTTACATGGCTGCCTCCTCTGCTTTGCCTGCTAGTATTTTGAGGCATTTTGACAAAACCTGTGCTGCTTTCTTTTGAATACTTCTGATGGTTTGAGGAAACGGCATTGGGTGTCTTGGAGTGTCATCCAACACCCCATCTCGGAAGGAGGGTTGGGGATTCGCAACATTAAACATGTTCAAGTTGCTCTTGCTGTTAAATCTTTTTGGAATATGCAACAGGGTGATTCTTGCTGGGCGATCTATGCTAGAAATCGCTATAAACCTGGTGCCTTTTCCAGAGACCTGGGTTTCTCTTATAAAGTCTGGGCTGCAGCTCAGGAGATCATCCAACATCACACCAGGTGGATTCACGGAATGGGAATACATTGATGTGCTATCTGATGTTTGGAGGGGGGACCTCCCCCTTGCTGATCTTTTGAGTATCCCTTACGATGGACAAAACTGCTCCCTTAGAGAAGCTATTACTAATCCTGAACACCCGATCCATTATGCTTTGCCCACTGGCATTTTAAGATGTGAACCTGACTGAAGCCAATGACAAAAGAATTGGGGCCGTCCAATGATGGGGAATTTTCGGTCAAGTCTGCCTACAACTTAATCCGTTCTGTGGGCGTGAAAAGGTTTGCGTTGAACAAAATTTGGCATAGTCGTTTCAACAGAAGAGCATCCCTCTTTTGTTGGAAGCTCCTTCATCGGGCAGTTCCAGTGGATCTCAAAATCGCTGATACTGGCGTCCCTATGGTTCCTGCTGCTCATGCTGTGCTTCCCCTATGTCTGAGAATGAAGACCACCTGTTTATTACTAGTGATCTGGTGGTTTCTTTGTGGCAATGGTTTTCACCACTTATCAGTCCTAATGTTCATCTCCACAGCCATATCACGTTAAGAATCTGGAGTTTTCTCTCCGTGATTCAGATCACATCTCCTATGGGATTTATTGCTATTCAATGCCTTCTTCTCCTTCTGTGGGAGATTTGGAAATGGCGATGTGATAGCCCACGAATGCGTCTTTAAACACGTGACTAACAATCTCAAAATTATCGGCCTACACAAAATATTTTGACAATAGTTAAGTGGTGAGAGCCGAGTCGAATCCACGGGGAAAAAGATTATTAACTTTGAAAACCTTGAGTTTCTTTGATTAGAAAAGTGTGTTGAGAATTTAGAATTAAATCCTAAGACTAATTTGACCAACCAATAATTCTAATCTAAGAAGAGTAGTTAGAAGAGAGAAATAGAGATAGAAGGAAACTAAATTAACAAAGCTTAAATTTAAATTCCACTAACAAGTAAAAGTTTAACAAAAAGTGCTAAAAAATAAAATTAAACTAACAACACAATTTAGGAGAATAGAAAATCGAGAGAGATGAGAGAGAATAGAAGAGAGAACAAGAGAGAGAAGAGAAAGATGAGAGAGAGAAGAGAGAGACGAAACAGCGAAGAGAGAGAAGAGAGAGGGAGAAAAGAGAGAGAAGAGAGAGGTGAGAGGGAGGAGAGAGAGGAGAGAGAAGAGAGAGAAGAGAGAGGCGAGAGAGAGGAGAGAGAAGAGCGCCGCGGCCTCCTCTATGTGCAGCATGCACGTAGAGAAGAGGCGCAGGGCGTGTGGCAGGCAGCGGCGAGCGCAGGCGGACGGAGGTGGCCTGGGCGCTAGGGCGCGTGGTGCAAGCGGGGCCCGGCGCGCGGGGCAGACGGCCGCTGGTGTGCGCGCGGGGCGTGGCACTGGCGGCGCGTGGCGGGCGGCTGGGGCAGGCGCAGTAGGCGGCTGGGGCAGGCGCGCTCGGTGCGGGGCGGCCTGGGCGAGGCTAGCTGGGGGCGTGCGGGCGGCCTGGGCGCTGCTGCTGCTGTTTTTGCTCTTCCGAAGAGAGACACCGAGGGAGAGGAAGAAAGAGAAGGGGAAGAAGAGGAGAGGAGGAAGAAGAAGAGAAAGAAGAAGAGGAGGACGGGGATGCGCAGGAGAGAGGGAGAAGAGAGAAAGAGGGTGAGAATAATGGAATGAGAGAGAGGGAGAGAGAGTTTTATAAAGTGTTAGAGAAAAGAGAGGAAGGGGGGAGAGTTTAAAGGAAAGAGATATTTTTGAAAAATAGGAGAGGGATTTTAAAATGAGAAAGTGTTTTTGAAAAGAAAGAGAGAGAGGGAATATTTAAAAAAAATAGAGTCTCTCATTATTCTCTCTTGGTCTAATCAAATTTATTGGCCATTAACACTTCATTTCTTGGCCCATTAATCCTACAAATACAACACAGTAGAGATTAATCAATTATCATTTTTGTAATAAGTGACAATGAATTGTGTAAAATTAAGGACCATAAGATAATAAAATAACATGATTATCATTAATAACAACCATTATCACACCCCCCAACTTACTCATTGCTAGTCCCTTAGCAATGCACATAAGTGAATAATTGGGACAAACAAGAGTTCAAAACATCATACTTCATGACAAGAAAGTAAGAATGAGAATGCTTGGCCATAAGAATTTCAAGTTCCAGTCGAGAGTGTCAAAGGCAAATATGTCAGTTCATGTCATTAGACAGTTCCTCAAGATACACACAAAATTTCATGACTTTTCTTATAATGTTTGAGCTTAATAAGAGGATGCATGGACTTTTTACTTATCACTCAAGGATGGTATCAACTCTACACTCCTTAAATTCGATCCTTGAATTACAGGTAGCTTTCACTCCGCCTAATTCCTTTTTTTTCATGCTCTCTTTTTTTTTCTTTTCATTACATGGTGCTGCACTTCCCTTCACCGTTTGACGCGATCCTCAACTCTTACCTTAGGAGCCACAGGCCCGGTTACTAAGATCAGGGGCATTTTCCATGTTTCTCTTTTTTTTTTCACTACTACACAATTTTACATTTATTTGTAGGCAGGTAGCTTTTTCCCCACGATTGATCATCAATAGGAATGTAGAATATCAATCAATCAACCTGAATGTTCAGTAAAAATCTCATCATCCATTTGAATAGCTCAAAACAATACTTTACTGTGTTGATGAAATTTTATATGTATTTTGAGGAAGATGCTAAAAACATAACTAGTTAACTCACCCCTTCAACTCACCACCTTCACAAGTACATACGATGAGTCAAGCTAAAAAAAAAAAAAAATCTTGCATGAAATATGAAACATGAAGCACAATGTTAGGGACAAAAATTTAAAATACAACTTATCTCTCCCCCCAACTTAAATGACATTGTCCTCAATGGCATAAAAGTAATGACAATAGAATAAAGCCAATGTAAGTTAAGAAAGGAGAGATGCAACCTGATGATCACATGCGGGTGGTTGCATACTAGCTTTATCAAAGGATAGTGGCCAGCAAACACCTAAGACACAAAATAAAAACAAATCAATAGAAATCAATTTTCCTAAAAATATGGGTTGCCTCCCAACAAGCGCTAAGTTTAATGTCTTCAGCCAGACATATGGGGGTAACAGGGTCACATAACACCCCCAATCAATTGACGCCAAATTTTTTCTTTGTAAGGCATCACCAGCCATGGTGGGTCAAGTGTTCCAAATGTACTTAGCAGATCAATAAAGGATAAAGTTGAATGGCACTCAAGATCATATCTTCAATTAAGAAATTTTCATTTGCACACTTAAGATCTTTATATGTGTTGAACACATCAATGCGGACTTTATTATTTTCTCCATTTTCACCCACAACTTCCATTTTTAGATCCTCTTCATGATGTCAGGTCAGATTGAGTTGAATGCTTAGAGGATTGTTTAAACTCCACAGGCTGACTTGTGTCAAAAAGTAGCATGATCTGGAATGAAATGGATATGACTTTCAACACAAGGATGCTTAAAAGCTTCAAGTGTAGTTGACCATCATCTAGTGATAGCATGTCCATGAACATGTTGGATTTGCCAAGTTAAGGTGAGGTAGGAATTCTATGTCTTTCTCAACATCAAGAGAGACCAAGTCAATGTGGACTTTAGGCAGAATTGCTAATTCATCTCTTACCCATAAGAATGATTGATGATTACACCCAGCTCTTCTCCACGCTCACTTCTTCTTTGTCACCCACTTGAAATAATGTCACATCAAACTTGGGCCCAACATCTATATGACATTCTTTTTCGTCTCCCCCAACTTGAGTTCAGCTAACTCACTAGAGCTTTCCTCAAGTATGACATATGGATGGAGTCTTCTTGATGATCAGTTTCATGTTGGGCCAAGACTTTGGATTGATTTTCAGTGGCACCCCATCTCCTCCTGATTTGACTCATTAATATTATCTCTCATTTTCCAAGTGGGCGTGTCCACAATCATGTTGGACTGAGAATTTGTGGATGGAATTTGAGAGTCAAATTGTTGGTCACAATCAAGATAATGATTTCATATTTGTCAATGGGTTGACATGGTGATTGGCTATCTTTCCTCCTTTTGATTTCTATGAGTTGCGTAATCAGGAGGTCAGTTTTGACAAATGATTGCTCTAATTCTTGTTGTTTATGGGCGAATGTTTGCTCAAAGACTTGTTGGTTATCATGAAATTTTTGCATAAATCGCCCAAATTGATCATCAAATAGGCCTGATTGTGGGGGAGAAGTATAAGTGGACTGTGGATATACATGTCCCTCATGATGGCTTTTGTCATAATATCAATTTGGCATTGGGCCAATGTTGAAAGTTGTGGATAGGTGATTTTGGGCTTGGGCCAGAATAGGTTGATCTCTAAGTGTTAATGTGGCATTACTTCTCCAAGTGGTTGGAAGGGTGTGCCTTCAGGAGCATTTGTTAAGCACACAGGTAGATCAATGCCAAAAAAAATTGATCGAACCATGATATGATTTCGGCACCTAGAAAGGTCATTGAATTTCCCCTTGAGGATTTTGATAGAGTAAACTCAATTTTTCAGGGGAGACACCTTGGTCAACTTTTGAGTAAGGAGTGGGTGTGGATAACACTTGAAAGGTTTAGGTCTGTTCTTGGGTTGAGGGAGGTGATGAGATGTAAAGTGGGTCAACATATTTCCTCCACCCTGAATCATACATGTGATCTTTAATTGGGTGACCATGAATCAGATGGGCTTGAGTCCATTTGGAGCCATTGGACTGGTAAGTAGAGGTTGATGGATAAAGTGGGTGAGGTTGAGAGTGCATACCATAGTGGGCTGATCCAATTTGTCCAATTGAAGTGCCAATTTCATAACCATGATTGTCGACCCACATAAATCTCTTTTTTTTTTTTTTTTGTTTTCTTTTTGTTTTTTTTTTGTTTTTTTGAAATATCTGATTTTTTTGTATTTTCAAATAAGTTAGCAAACAATTAATCCTATGACACCTATGGTTCCCTAGGACATAAACATTTGATTTCTCACTAATCAACTGAGGCCTAACTCAAATCCACTCTCAAGCTCGTTAACTGGCCAGGTAAGAGGTGGGAAAGTGGGAGGTTCCCCCTGCTCTCACAGGGACCTAATTAAGTAACCACTTGTCCACTTAGGCGTTTGCCAATAAACCTCTAGCCTTAGACACCAGTCTCCAAACTTGATAGTGGGCCCAAGTGGGTCTAAGTCTCAAAGCGAACCCTAGGTCAAGTTCTACTTTCTTTATTGGGCTTGGGAATGCAAAAGATGCAGGAAGTTGTGGTTGTGGGCTAAGGAAGGGTGATCAAATCCCCACCTTATCTTGTTAAGGAAACTGCCATTAAAATATTTTAGAAATGATGTGCACACCACAAAATCAAGCAAGGGGTTCTATGCAAGCATGACAATGCATGATCATGATTTTAAGAAAGTTGAGATTCTCACCTTGCCTCCCTCAATCTTCGATAAGAATGAAACTTTTCAAAAGGAAAATTACCTAAAGATGGAAATCTAAATGATGCATGTCCTAAAGATGGAAAGTTTCTAATCTTGACATGACATCTTTTATTGGATTCAAGTGATTGATTTTTTTTGAATATTTTTTTTTATTAATTGTCTAAACATGGCACTAAGAAAAGGAAAC